>MU700175.1:98833-126903 GCA_026770625.1 Nicotiana glauca
TTAGCTGAGATCTACATCCGAGAGATTGTTCGCCTTCATGGGGTGCCGGCATCTATCATTTCGGACTGGGGTACGCAGTTCACCTCACGCTTCTGGAGAGTAGTTCAGCAGGAGCTAGGCACCCAGGTTCAGTTAAGTACACCATTCCATCCTCAGACGGACAGCCAGTCCGAGAGGACTATTCAAATATTGGAGGACATGCTCCGAGCCTGTGTCATTGATTTTGGAAGCTCGTGGGACCAGTTTTTGCCTTTAGCAGAGTTCGCCTACAACAACAGCTACCAGTCCAGCATTCAGATGGCTCCTTATGAGGCGTTGTATGGTAGGCAATGTCGGTCTCCAGTCGGATGGTTTGAGCCGGGAGAGGCTCGGTTATTGGGTACAGATTTAGTCCATGAGGCCTTGGATAAGGTCAAGATCATTCAAGACAGGCTTCGTTCGGCTCGATCGCGGCAAAAGAGTTATGCGGATCGCAAGGTTCGAGATGTAGCTTTCATGGTTGATGAGCGAGTATTGCTCCGTGTATCGCCTATAAAGGGCGTGATGAGATTTGGGAAGAAGGGCGAGCTTAGCCCTAGGTTCATTGGCCTATTTGAGGTTCTTGATCGTGTGGGAGAGGTGGCTTACAGACTTGCCTTGCCACCTATCTTGTCAGCTGTGCATCCAGTGTTTCATGTGTCTATTCTTCGGAGGTATCATGGCGATCCTACCCACGTGTTAGATTTTAGCACTGTCCAGTTGGACAAGGACCTATCCTACGAGGAGGAGCCGGTAGCTATTCTAGACCGGCAGGTTCGACAGTTGAGGTCGAAGAGTTTCCCTTCAGTACGTGTTCAGTGGAGAGGTCAGCCTCCTGAGGCATCGACCTAGGAGTCTAAGTCTGATATGCGGAGCCGTTACCCTCATCTATTTCCTGACTCAGGTACTTCTTTATTTTGTCTGTTCGAGGACGAACGGTTGTTTTAGAGGTGGAGAATGTGACGACCCAAAGGGTCATCACCGAATTTCTCCCTTTTTTCCGTCCTTTCGAGGCCTTGAAACCCTCATTTTTAGTTGCCTCGATTTGCGTGCACAGTCCGAGCGCATAGTCGAAAAGCTTTTATGTTGAAATATGTGAAATCTGTGAAGAATTTAAAAATTTTTGATATTAATATGGCTAAAGTTGACTTCGTTCAATGTTTTGGGTAAACGAATCTGGACCCGTGATGTGACGGTCCCGGAGGGTCCATAGAAAAATATGAGACTCGGGCATGTGCCCGGAGTCGAAATCCGAGGTCTAGAACCCCAGTAAAATAATTTTTCTGTTAAATTATTTTTCTGAAATTATTAAGAAAAATGGAAGTGAAAATTGATTAAAAAACTGTGGTATCGGGCTCGTATTTTGTTTCCGACGCCCGGTACAGGTCTTAAATATGTGTTAAGTGCTTTCTGTGAAGTTTGGTCGAAATCGAACGTCGTTTGACGTGTTTCGGACCTAATTATCTAAAGTTAGAAGTTTAAGAAGTTTGAAATGAAAATGATGATTTTGAGGCTTGATTCATTGATTTTGATGATGTTTTGGCGATTTGATCGCTCGAGTAAGTTCGTAGGATGTTATTGAGTTAGTGTGTGTGATTGGTTAGGAGCCCCGAGGGCTCGGGAGTGAATTGGAGGTGGTTTGGGGTGTTTTTACACTTAGGTTGGTAGCAGATTTTTCTGCAATTTTTGCCCAGTGATTCCTTCTTCGCGTCCGCGGCCTTAGGCTCGCGTTCGCGTACCTTTCCCTGGTTCCTCCATCGCGTTCGCATCCCTTGCCTCGCGTTCGCGTAGAGTCATTTGACTCTGAGGATTCAGCCCCTTTTTACTCTTCGCGTTCGCGTATATAGCCTCGCGAACGCGTAGTGTTGCATACCCCTTCCTCGCGTTCGCGTTAGGGTCCACGCGTTCGCGTAGGCCAAGTTCTGGACCCCCAGCATTTTCTTCTACGCGTTCGCGTTCCCTTTCACGCATTCGCGATGTGTTGCCCAGTTTACCCTTCGCGAACGCGGCCCCTTTCCCGCGAACGCGAAGGGCAATTTTGCCCAGCGAATTTTTAAGTCAAAAACAGAACCAGTGACGGGAAAAACATATCACTTCACGAGCTCTTCCTTCTCCAAAGTCCTAGGGCGAATTTTAGAGCACTTCTTCATCAAAACTTCTTGGGTAAGCATTGTTTAACTTGTTTTCTTCAATTTCCTTCATTAATTACTAATTTCCTAGCCCTAAATCATGAATTCAAGGTAGAAATTAGGGGTTTTGGGTAGAGTTAGGGTTTTGGGAATTTTGGGTGATTCAACCTCGATTTGGGGTCGAATCTTAAAACAAATTATATATTTGAACTCGTGGGGTTATGGGTGACTAGGTTTTGGTCCGAGCCTCGTGTTTGGACCATGTGGGCCCGGTGTCGAATTTTGGTATTTTTGGAAGAATGCTAGAAAACTCATTTCTAGGCTATGGGATTATGTTGTTGAGCCTTTATTGATGCTATTGAATTAATCATGCCTAGATACCATTGTTTCGGAGTCGGATTGTAGAGGAAAGGCGGTATTGGAGAGTTGATTGCTATTCTTTGGACCGAGGTAAGTGTTTGATCTAACTTTGGCTTGAGGGAATAGGATTAGAGTATTATTTATTGTTAATTGCTAAATGATCGAGTACGGTGTATAGGCATGGTGACGAGTATCTATACACCGGTGTCTAGTATGACCGTGGATCTTTGTTGGTACTTGTTATGGTATACTTTGGGACTCTTCCAAGCTAATTAATGATTTTCTACATAATGTGAGAAGTTTGAGGATTACTTATGAATTGTGAATTCTTGGGAGTGTTGGATCAAACAATAAAATACTATCGAGTAAGAAATGAAAGAATTGGAAAGAGATGTGATTATCTCCCTTGCCAGGATGTGTAAGTTGTTGATATTGCTCCCTTGCCGGGATTTGGATGTTTAATTGCGTTCTTCCCTTGCCAGGACATTTCTTGTTATTATTTATTTCCCTCGCCCGTTTGGTTGTGATTGTTGTTTGGGTGAGGAAGAGTTATTATGCACGAAGGGTTATTCCGTGCCATTGTTTGATTATATTCGCACGAAGGGACATTCCGTACTATTGTTGATTATATAATGCACGAAGGGTCATTCCGTGCCATCGTTGATTATATTATGCACGAAGGGTCATTCCATGCCATTGTTTAATTATATTCGCACGAAGGGACATTCCGTGCTATTGTTGATTATATTATGCTCGAAATGTCATTCCGTTCCATTGTTGATTATATTTGCACGAAGGATCATTCCGTTCCATGAAATGAGAGTTATGTGAGGAAAGCACGAAGGGGGATGCCGTGCATTTTTATTCGATTGCTTTGGGTGAGGATGAGAGTAAAAGCACGAAGGTTGATGTCGTGCAACTGTTGGACGTCTTGTCTCTGTTAATTATTGTTGTGCCATGTTTCTTATTTAAGTTGATGACTTTTATATCCGGATTGTAATCCCCCATAGCATGTTTCCCTCCCATTTAACTGTTTAGTTTTGGTATTCTTTCCTTTTATTGCACATATATATATAGAACTCTACAGGTTGATTGGTAGTCTTGTCTAGCCTCGTCACTACTTCGCCGGGGTTAGGCCAGGCACTTACCAGCACATGGGGTCGGTTGTGCTGATGCTACACTCTGTGCATCTTTTTGCACAGATCTAGGAGCAGCTTTTGGACAGTGGCAGTAGGATTGCCCGGGAGCTGTCTTCAGTCCAGGGACTCACGAGGTAGCCTAGCTGGCGTTCGCAGGCCGAAGTCCCTTCTATGTTTTAGTTTGTTCTCTTTGTTTCGAGACAAACAGTGTGTAATATCCTTTCAAACTTATTTTTAGTACTCTATAGCAGTCCGTGAGCTAGTGACACCAGACTCTGGGTAGAGATGTACTTCAACTTCCGCATTTTGATTTCAGTTTTATAAGCTTAAAGTCTTCCGCTTTTATTTAATTGTTTTCGTATGTTTATATTATTAAGGAACTATTAGAGAATGTTTACTGTTTGGCTGGCCTAGCTCCGTTATTAGGCGCCATCACGACTCCCGCTGGTGGAAAATCCGGGTCGTGACATGACCCTTTGGGTAGTCACATCAACAGTAAGTTCAATAGGTCATGGAGGGACCAATTACATACTTATCTTAACTACTCATAAGAGGAAAATAAATAGAACCGTAAATGAAAGAAATTCAGCATTGAGTTTAAAAGAATATTTGTAGAAATTTACAAAGAACCTACACCATATTTTTGTATGTAATGTAGTTCCAGAAGTTCTTTTTCCAATGGCACAAGCAGAAAGTGGTTTCAATGTGAATACAGACAATATTCTTTCCAAGTCTAACTGTGAAAAGCGGAATACCAAAAATATATAACTCAATTTAAAAGTATATCTGTATAAATCAACAAAGAATCTTAGTCTAATTTTTATATATATTATAGTTCCATAAGTCTTCTTTCCAAGGCACAAGCGGATCACAATTTGGACATGCCATTGGAGAAATAAACATTTTTTAGTCAGAGCGTGCAAAGCTGTAAAAATCAGATTTGCAAAAATTTATAACTGAGTTGAAAATTATATCTGTATAAATCTACAAAGAATTTGGACCTAATTTTTGTAGATATTGCTGCTTCAGCAGTCTTCTTTCTAACGGCATCAGCAGAATGTGTTTTTGACGTGTCTGCGGAGATATATGAATTTTTTAGTCAGGACTCACAAAGCTGTAAAACCCTTAATACCTGAAATTCATAACTTAAATCAAAGCATATATGTATAAATTTATAAAGAAATCTCACCTTATATTTATACATATTGTAGCTCAAGAATTTCTCTATACAACATCACAAGCGGATCGTGATTACTTTCAACATGCTAAATAAAACAATGTAGACAAAAGACATTATCATCAACAACAAAATCTTGGTAGTTAAATAATTTAAAAGCAAATAGAAGAAGCGTAGCACCTCAACAATTGTCAGAATAAATTTCGAAAAACTTCTTTAAATATTACATTTGTAGTTGCAGTAGTTATTTGTCCATCATCATCATAAACCAAAATCTTTAATCCCTTTCTAGTTGTCACCATGGAAAGAGCAACATATAGTTGTCCGTGGGTAAACACAGGTTTCTTCAAAAATAATCCCACATGAGACAATGACTGTCCTTGAATTTTATTAATTGTCATGGCAAAGGATACAGTGATCGGAAATTGTCTTCGCTGGAACTTAAATAGAATTCTAGCATCAGATGGAGTCAACGTCATTCTTGGGATAAACACTTTCTGTCCAGCCATATGTCCTGATAAAATCTTGGCTTCAATAACTTGATTTCCAAGTTTAGTTATGATCAATCTTGTTCCATTACACAATCCTGCTGATTGATCAATATTTCTTAATAACATCACCGGAACACCTACCTTTAGAGTAAGAGCATGATTTGGAATTCCAGAACATTCAATAATGTTCAAAAATTCTGGTGTGTGTACATGTTCCAATGCTGAATAAGTTTGATCATAGCTGCAAATTGTATCGGAACTCAAATATGATTTCTCAGGACTATGATTGAGTGAAATCATATATTCATTGATTGATTCTACCATATCAAGAGTTGGAGCAAGAATGGCTCTTTGTTGGATGTATCATATATCGTCGCAACAATTAATAAAATCAGGATATGTACTTTCCACAATTGCAGATATTGGATCAACAGAATCTTTTATCAGAAGATCACCTGGTATTTCGACTATTTCATTGCCATCAACTGAATTATCAATCATACCATCACCAATTGCCAAAATCCAATCTGAGAAAACTTTCAACTCTTGCATCGGGGGCTCTATTTCATTACTTTGCAATCTCATATTCTTTGTTAGTGCTAAGAGTTGACAATGAGATCATAAATAAGAAGAATTGAGAGAAGCATTAACAACATCTTGCCTAGTACCTTTTGGAATGACAGGTAATATTTATCTGAAGTCACCACCAAGAACAACTGTTTTACTTCCAAATGGTCGTTCTAAGTTGGATGCATCTTTGAATCTAAGAATATCTCTTAGAGTTCTATCAAGAGCCTTAAAACAATATCTATGCATCATGGGTGCCTCATCCCAAATAATCAACTTTGCCTTGACAGTCAAATTTGCTAACGGAGAACCTTGCTTGATATTACATGTTGAATCTTCAGTAAGATTAAGTGGAATTACAAATCTTGATTGAGTTGTTCGACCACCTGGTAACAAAAGAGATGCAATCCCGCTAGATGCAACAGTTAACACAATATCTCCTTTAGATCTTATAGCAGAAGAAAGAGTCCTCCAAATAAAAGTATTGCCTGTTCCTCCAAAACCGTATAAAAAGAAAAATTCACCTTTGTCTTCATTCACAACTGTTATTATTCTTTTATAAATACAATTTTGCTCATCTATCAAATTCTTTACTATATCTTCATGTTCCTCTGCCAAAGCGCGTCTATTATAACACAATTCATCTAGAATTAATATGTTACTGATGTCAACTTCTTCCTCTTTATAAACAGGCGTCGGCATTATTGGAAAATCCTGAAAACTTATTCCATAACCTTTTAAGAAGTTTTCCAACTTTTGCAAACAACAATTTTTTAACTCATCATCTGTTAGGTGAAATTCTGAAAAAAACAAAAACAAAATAAAAATTAAATACAATTTCAATTAAATCTTACGGGTTAGTGTAGTTACATGAAATTAATAATAAGATTAATGGATCGGTAAAAAGCAAAATGGTGATTTAGATGAATATAAAGGCCATTTTAATTATCCGCAAAATTGAAGCAATAAGATAGTCCAAACCATCTAGTTCATTTTATTGAGAAAAACTACAAAGCTTGAAGTGAAGATGCATTTTCTTATACCTAATGTTACTTGATATGCCTTAACAGGCATGCTGGATGATCTGGAAAGTAACGGAAACTAGAGCAGCATTGGAGCAAATGCAAGTAACTTTAAGCAAAAGCATAATCAGACAACTGTACTTGCAAATGTTAGGCAACTATCCTCGAGTGGTGTGGAAGTGCATGATTTTTAATAATGCTGCAGGGCCAAAGGCTAAGTTCACCTTATGGCTGCAGTAACATGGGAAATTACTTGCATCTGACAGGCTATCTAGATGGGGACTGAGTGTGGATCAATGCTGCATGCCTGCACATTATATCAATCCCAATGTAATCTAGAAAGCATTTATTTATTTACTGTGAATTGATAAAGAGATCGTGAATGAAAGTGATGCAATGGCTAAACACACAATTATTTGAAGCTGCTACCTAGGAAAAACACTTAGAATGGGCTATTAAGAACTCTAAAGGAAAATTAGAGGCTGCTCAATTGTTTAGAATGGTGTATGCTGAGTGTGTTCATTCCATTTGGCTTGAGAGAAATCAGAGAGTGTTTGAGAAGTAGGCCAGGGAATGGAATTGCATAGTGAGAGAAGTTGCTATATGTGTAAGCAAATCATCCATAATTCTGAAATATCATATAATAACTCGAAATTGAAAGCGTTATTTCAAGTACCTGGGTTATCCAATATCGTTCTTTCTGCATGAAGGATATCTTCTGATAGTAAATACCATGTTGCTTGCCAAACACTTTTTGGACATGATATTTAATTTGATAAAAGTAGCGTAGCAAATAATTGCATAAGATATGATGGCATTCCCCAATTACTTGCTTCTATTATAACATCCACATATTCTTTGTCATCATCTATTAAACTCAAAGCATAACATGCATCTCTAAAAGTCTTATGATCGCAACCATTGATTTTTCTGAGTTCCTCATAGGACTTTAGACCTTTAATGACATTTAACAACAATCTAAGGTAATATTGCTCGCCAGATCCAGGTGGAACAAAGAAGATTCTCCCAATAGAAAATGCAGATGTTTGTCTTTTTTCCCATCTTTTCAAATTCTTTTTCCACACAAACTTGAGAGGGAATTCTGCATAAGTTAATTCTCTTGCTTCAGGAAATATCTTATTTGCTTCAAACCAACTTAAAAACATAGACTCCTTTACTGCTGGTTTATTGACAACTGCATCAATTGGATCATCATCCGAAAATATGACATTTTGATTATTTGGTAGATGAAATGATAGCCTTTCTACAGATGGTTCTCTATGGTGTAGTGGGAATTTAAAAATTCTCCAAGCAGCTTCACATGGAGATATGTATTGGCAATCACAGTACATATTTATTTCATCAACACCCGATGAGTCTTCCTTATTTACACTTTGAGAAAAAGCTGCGGTGACACAATCATTTCCTTTATTAACATACTTGAATAAGTACTTAATGGGTCGTGATTGATTGCACCATTCCACATTAATATGTGCGCCATACTTCAATAATAAAAATTTATTATGAGGCACTACATACCTGTTATCCAACTTAATACCTACTCTCTTTGCGGTTCTACCATTATCCCTTCTTCTATAAATAGGGTACCCTTCTTCATCAATGGTGGTTGAGGCCACAAACCTTTTTGGATAGTGCTTTGTATATCTGCCATTCTGCATGCAAGGAGAAGATTTTCTAGCAAAACCACAAGGGTCATGCATCATAAAATTTGTAACAGCATTATAATAATGAGGATCAGTCTTTTTATCTGGTAATTCTGCTGAAATTATCCCATTAATATCTGCGATATTTGGGTATTTATTACGCAGAAAAAGCAAAATATGTGCATGAGGCAAGCCTCGCTTTTGGAATTAAACTATATAAATCACTACATAAAAAATAATTAATTACATTAGTAAGGATTTCTTTATTTTTATATTAGCTTATAATAACTTAAGATAATAATATAAGTATTTGTTATAGAAAATAAATATTATACTTGCTTTGACTTCTCCAAAAAATTTATTATCTCGCAAGTCCTTTATCATGCGATCCAATTTTACTTTGAAACCCCTTGTTAAAATGTCGGGACGATCTTCTGGAGATAATCCCCTACTCGTCACAAATCTAGTAACCTCAGGCCATTCTGGGTTGCAAGTAAATGTGATGAAGAGATCAGGGTACCCTGCCCATTTGCATATTGCCATGGCAATTTGATAATTTTACAACATGTAACGTGAGCTCCCCGTGAAGCTAGAAGAGAGTATAACTCTTTGTCCTTGAGAAGAAGGTTCAATATCTCCATGCAAAACCGCATCTTCTAACCCTTTATAAAAGTGGGCTCTCAACTGTTTTTGATAAAGCCTAATAAACCTTAATCGAAAAGATTCCATCATTGTATATCCATCTACCAAAAATTACTGAAATAACCTTCTGCATGATACAATTGTTGGGAGTTCATGCTTCCTTTCTTGAATTTTGTATGATAAGTATTCACGTGTGCCAACACATTTTCTTCCACCGGTCGATTCATCCTTTTCACTTAAAGCCCAAAACACGGCAATCGGCCCAAACAAAAGTGATAACAAATAAATTCCAGTCAAATACGTAGTAATTTCATCAATCGGGACGGACCAAGTCATAATCCCCAACGGTGCTCTACCCCACGCTCGCTATCCGGCGTGCAAGTCACCTCAATACAGCACAATGATGTGCAAATTTGGGGTTTCAAACCCTCAAGATATCATTTACAAGTATTACTCACCTCGAACCAGTGAAATCTCTAGCCCGCGATGCCTTTGCCCCTCAAATCGGCCTCCACGTGCGTCGAATCTAACCAAAATCAGAGCGAATACATTACAATATGCCAAGGGAACAATACCCAATCGAAAACAACTGAGAAATAGCAGAAATCTCGAGATCCCCAGGTCCGCCTCTCGAAAAATTACAAAACTCACATTACCGGATTCCTCGTCTCGCCACGAGTCCATACATACCAAGAACTCCCAAATCCGAGCTCAAATGAACTATCAAATCCCAATTTGAAATATCAAAAACTCAAGCCCTAGTTTTATCCCTTTTTAATGAATTTCAACCAATTTCCATGTTAAATCTATAATAATCTCGTGTATTTAAGCCAAGAAACTTACCTCTAATCATTCCTCCTTGAATCCCTCTTCAAAAATCGCGTCAAAGCTCGCTCAAAAATGGTGAAAAATACATAACCCTCGCGGATGAAATGTTTCAATAAAACCCTTTATGACCAATCGACTTTCGCTTCTGCGGATCAAATACCGCTTTTGCAATATCCGCTTATGCGGTCAACGTCCGCTTTTGCGGACTTTTCACTTAAGGCACCTACCGCTTCTGCGGTCCCCGCTTCGCTTCAGCGGGACCGCCCATTCCGCTTCTGCGAGGCCCAGCTCGCTTCTACGAGACCTCTTATGCGGTCCTCTTTCAGCTCCTGCGGAATCTGGCAAGGGCCAAGACTTCCGCTTATGCGCTCCTCAAACCGCTTCGGCGAGACCGCACCTGCGGTCCCATAACCGCAGGTGCGAAACCAACAAATACCAGCAATATGAACCTGCAATAAAATTCAAAAACTCCCCGTTTAACCACCCGAACTCACCCCGAGGCCCCCGGGATCTCAACCAAAAACACCAACATGCCTTAAAACGCTACCCAAACTTGTTCCAATCATCACAACACATCAACCAACACTAAAATCATCAATTCTCATCGAGTTCAAGCCTAAGTTCTTTAAAAACTTCCAAAACACGCATTCAATCAAAAACCCGACCAAACAATGTCCGAATGACCTGAAAATTAGCGCACATATCCAAAATCACCCGACGAAGCTACAGCAACTCTTGGAATTCCATTCCGACCCTCTGGTCAAAATCTCACCCATCAACCGGAATTCGCCAAAATACTAACTTCGCCAATGCAAGTCTAATTCTACACCTGACCTCCAAAATCACTTCCGGTCACGCTCCTGAGTCACATATCATCCCCTGAAGCTAACTGAATCACCGGAAATTACATCCGAACCTTCTAACTCATAAGTCAACGTCCGGTTGACTTTTCCAACTTAAGCCTTCTTTAAAGAGACTAAGTGTCTCATTTCTTATCAAAACCAGTCCAAATCAACTCTAACACACCATATACCGATAACGAAACATGTAGAAGCATACAATGAGGGAAACAAAGCAGTGACACATGAGATAACGGGTCGGGTCGTCACATCCTCCCTAACTTAAACCAAACGCTCGCCCTCGAGTGTACCTAGAGTTGTACTAGAAGCAACCCAATAGCTGAATGACCTTACCAAGCATAAACCCAGGGTGATCCCTCGTCACTCTATCTCGCATAGGTCCGATAACACAATATAGCTGAAATTTCACAGTCCATCTAAACCATAAACCGTAGGACCACATTGCACTCTCTGAAGTCATACTCAAAATCAGAACCTCACGTCAATATTCGGAATAAACCTGAACTAGCTGCAATAAACCATACCTGCAACTTCAGGTGGAACCATATGATATACCACATAATTCAAACACTCGAAACGATAGACTCTACTCACGGCAGTTGCCCACAATAACCAAATACCAATAGAAAACCTCTTATTAGCTAAAGTCTTATTCCAACACTTTCATATACTGCTAACGATATATAAAACATGCGATAAACCGTAACCATCCCTCAGATTACCCATACATGAAGCCACTTCCTTTTTGACTAATTCCATAACAGATTTCCGGGCCAAACCTCGATATTATCCTTCTAACCACCTGGAAACAAATCTGTTCGTATTTATTAATGACTCCAATGACCACTTCGAATCCAACACACCACCCTGGTGGTATGACACCTCAATACAGGACTAAGCCACAACTTGCATAATACGCGCACCAATAAGAAACGGTCTGAACATACTCGAATCATGACAAATAACTCAAACGAAAGAGCTGTACATTAAGCTCATCAGTACCATCACAACACCAGGATGAATCCCCGTCTCACATCATAAAACAGAACACATGAATCCATACCGAAAGGTCATAACTCCATGTAGCCTCGCTACAATGCGCGATCTATCCAAACACCGTTACACATGAAGCACCTCAAGTCACTATGATCAAAATCGACAGCCGCGCACATTTGATGTCTGAAACCAAAGCAATTCATTACACCCACGGTGAAACAAATAACATACATCACGCAACCTGATAGGCCATAACGAATACTGCATTTACCGAGCAACACTCAATTACTCTTCTCGCTCGACTTCCGCTATGAATCCCTAATAGAACTGCACCACGTGTGCCCATAACCAACAAATAATAACTCCTCACATCACAGAAAAAGCAACTCATAAGTCTCCCTAGATCACTAACAAGTACAATAACGATCGAATCAACATGTCCCTCAACAATACAACTCGTGACTAACCAAGCTAGCTCAAGTTAAATATGTAGCCATATCGGCCTGCCAACGAACTCAATACCAAGAAGCCTGAAACTATTCCTTCCACTACTATAACTCCTGTCGGAGCCGTACTATACAGTGCCCGACACCAAATAAATACCGAAATCCACAATCTCACCCGGCGACATGCCTGACCATAAGAAACGCATCCGAAAAAGTCCCTCAATACCGGAACTAAGTCAATGATAGGAACCTCTGCACGGGCATCCATCACGAAGGCCCAATCAAGAAAAAGCAATCCTTCCTAATCGTCCGTTGGTCTTTGGAATACAACCCACTCTGCTAGAACATAATCCGATGCACCTCGCCACGCAACCTGTGGCATTTTTCGACATAGCCCATAGCACGATAGTCTAGAATAACCCAATACTGAGACAACCAGTCTACACCCCAATATCGTATCCACAATCTAATATATCAACCAAAGAAAGATCCACTCGGGTCTCCAAATCCCAATAGCCGCTAACGGTACCAATACACACGAATCAATGTACTTGATCCCAAATTCTGCAGTATGAAAACATATTACACCTAGAGTACCCAATCATTCTTCGAAAGATATTCTAAAACTCTCCTGTGCCATCAAACAAACTCAAATATCAGCAGTTGATCTAGCAAGAAAATGCCGCAACACTACCGAAGTATCATCAGTCTAATCACCTTACCCTTCTTCCGAGACATATACTCTCGTCAAATCACTTCCAATTAGCAGTGTCATTTCCTTGATTACCTGAGGCTACCCGTTGCTTAAGGGTTTTATGAACTTCTTTTCAGAACTGAACCGAAACCTCGCACACGCCAATCTCGGTCTTTTACAACATGCCGCATATACCATACCCTCTAAGGGTAACATGAGAACTTTTATCTTCCTTCCGTGATGCAGACATCGACACACTCAACTAGTCAAGAACTTTTATTGATCCTATTTAGAAGAAAAATCATGACACACTCCATGCTTCGCATACCCATAGAAAATATACTCATCTTCAATCCACGGTAAAACCCAACAAGAACATCTCAGCCAATTCCATTTGTACAAGCTAAACTGTCAGGACTGAATCCTTCTAACTAGGCCAAGCTAAACAAGCTATCAGAACTCAAGAGCTTTGCTACAAAATACCTGTACAAACTCATTGCCTCGAACACACACAAAGAATTAATCATACCTTTACCATTCCGGTTTGGTCTACCATCAAGCTATTCCGCCTATCTAATTTCCCTTCTGATTCATCATCAACTTGATATCTCTACCTCGATATAGTGTCACAATGCCTCAATCTAGGCTTACCACACGAGATTCGAACATAACACCACACTGTCTAAGACCCATAGGCCACTGAATACTCACTCAACTATGCCCAGAACTACCACATTCCAGAATACTTTACTCTGAAGAACTTCTAACGAATTTGAATTTGTTACCTTGACTTTCCAGGTACCGATACATAGGATCCCATAATCAACATAAAATACCACAAGTCTTGACCTTTTCCAATAAAAACACAATCTCTAACCACATACACCACCTTAAGACACCTGATTATTACATGCAAAATCTTGAACACAATAAAACCATTCTCGAGAGTCATTCACTCTTATACAACTATAAATTACCTGACTTAACGGACAGAACCACTCGTGTCTTACTAGCACTCTGACACCGCAGAACATGATCTCATACCAATACAAACAACCATCTTCCTTCTCTATACACTGAGCATTCTTTGTCAACCACAGCTCAAGACATCCTAGTATTTTCTCACATCTACGAAAGCACCACCTTTGTCAAAATTTTGCTTCACTCGTGCCATCCTCGGCTCAATTTCTGCAACCAGGACTGATCCGCCAGCATACCTCAAAACGGAACCAACATAGCACATAACCGTGCAATCAGCTAATCTATAGCAACCTCCCCAACTTGGCTCGAAGCCATCTATCAGGACACATTCAATAACCCATAATACTTTTACTCTAATGATGCCACAATATTATAGTGACATTAAACTCAAATCATCTACTAGTTTACGAAAACACAGATCATCTAGTACTGAAATACTCTACAAACCTCACATTCATCCCCACATCAGCTGAGTCTACTCTTAAGCGACCCAAATTTTTCAAATTACAACACGTACCTTTCAATTACACATGGGATCTTCTAACGGACACATAAGGATCATACCACTCAATAACACTCCGCAGGAGATAATCCACCTGCTTCGCCTCAATTTAGTATTTCAGCACACCTCCCACCGTTATACACATAATACAGCCAATTTAGTCTTCCTGAGTCTGAACTCATACCACCACAAGTATTGCACTTTACTTTCCAACTAGGAGATACAAAAATATTCTCCACGTGCCCATAACTCGGGGCTACACAACAAATCACAATAGGAAACGAACACTTAATAGTTCATCTATTATCCAGCAGACTCCTTCGTCACTGCCAAGTCATTTAAATACACCTCGCAGCACTAACATACTCACCACATGGGTATCCAACTGCCATTCCGGCTAATATGGGCAATACCGAACACATAAGTTCAAAACATTTGCTCACACAATCAGCACCTCGGTTCTCAAGCCATAGGCAAGGATCCGGCCTCAAGTCCTCCAGACTGGCCCGATATACTCACAATGATTACCTCTCGCCCCTCGATCGGGGAATCACAAGCCATCAAGGCACATATAATACTGAGCGCTCATGTGCGCCTACAGACGTGTAGAAGGAATTTCAAGAGTTATATTCCAAGCTGAATCAAGTAAGCACGATAAGAATTCCAAGAATGAGAAGTTTTCCTAAAGGTTCTACAGCCTCTCGAGGATAAATACAGATGTCTCCACACCGATCCGCGAGACTCTACTAAACCTGCTCATGACTCTTGAGACCTAGTAACCTAGGCTCTGATACCAACTTGTCACGACCCAAAACCCACACTAGTTATGATGTCGCCTCTCATGTAGACAAGGCCAGCCAACTAGCCCAATTCATCTCTTTAACAGTTATTAAACATAAATGAATAGAAGATACAACTTAATGGCATTAAAAGCAGTTAATTTCAACCCAACACAACCCGACCGGGGTGTCACAAGTCACGAGCATCTAAAGAAACCTGAACACAACTACAGGGCCAATAATATATATATATACGAAATAAAATCTGGAGTTCAAAAGATGAAGTCCGATGCCGCGAACGCTGGCGGTCACCTTGCTCAGCTACAATAACGATACCTTTCATCCGCTAATAACCCGCTACCGGGTGAACAATATCTGCAACTGCACGCGAGGTGCAGGGAGTAAAGTGAGTACTCCAACTCAGTGAGTAATAAGAGTAAATAATAACTGTGCGGCAAGAAATCACGTAAGAGCACTACATCATGCTATATAGGACAGTACAACCCTTTGAGAAAGACAGTAAAACCGTGAAAATCCTTTAGAAAATATCTGGTTCAGTTAAAAACCTCTTTTGAAAATATCCTCTTCCAACAATCAAGTATATGAATTCAATATCAGATAGTGCAAGTCAGCACATAAGTCAGCCCCTCGAGCACAGCACTCCACCAACAAATAACACCAGGGTATCTGGTAAACAGTGCAAGAAGTAGAATGGATGCCAATGATGTGAGAGTGCTAAATGTCATGACACTTAATAAAAATAGGAACCAATGCGTGAATGCAATGCAATGCACATGACCGCTGCAGCGCGCAGCCCGATCCGTTTGGGTATCCGCGCTCACTGTGGAGGTTCAGACTCCGAAGGAACTCCTACAGCCCTAGCGCAATATCAATATCACACCGTTGTGGCGTGCAGCCCGATCCATCCTCAGTCCAGAATATGCATGTGAGCCACTAGGGCGATGTCAAATAACAATTCTTAGCTCCAACCGTTAGAAATGTAGTTTGAGTTTTAAAACCTTTGAAGTATGACAAGACATTTCAAAACAGTGTTTAACTCAGGACTGAAATCATTTAACATGCCAAGTATCATGGAAACAGTGATAATAATCCCTAAAGGATTCAAATAATCGGCACGAAGCCCAAAACACGGCAATCAGCCCAAACAACAGTGATAACAAATAAATTCTAGTCAAATACGTAGTAATTTCATCAATCGGGACGGACCAAGTCACAATCCCCAACGGTGCTCTACCCTACGCTCACTATCCGACGTGCAAGTCACCTCAATACAACACAATGATGTGCAAACCCGGGGTTTCAAACCCTCAGGATATCATTTACAAGTATTACTCACCTCGAACTGGTGGAATCTCTAGCCCGCGATGCCTTTGCTTCTCAAATCGGCCTCCACGTGCGTCGAATCTAACCAAAATCAAAGCGAATACATTACAATATGCCAAGGGAACAATACCCAATCTAAAACAACCGAGAAATAGCAGAAATCTCGAAACTAGCAAAACCCGAGCTCCGGGCCCGCTTCTCAAAAAATTATAAAACTCATATTACCGGATTCCTCGTCTCGCCACGAGTCCATACATACCAAGAACTCCCAAATCCGAGCTCAAATGAACTACCAAATCCCAATTTGAAATATAAAAACTCAAGCCCTAACTTTACCCTTTTTAATGAATTTCAACCAATTTCCATGTTAAATCTATCATAATCTCGTGTATTTAAGCAAAGGAACTTACCTCTAATCATTCCTCCTTGAATCCCTCTTCAAAAATCGCCTCAAAGCTCTCAAAGCTCGCTAAAAAATGGTGGAAAATACATAACCCTCACGGATGAAATATTTCAATAAAACCCTTTATGACCAGTCGACTTTCGCTTCTGCGGATCAAATACCGCTTTTGCGACATCCGCTTATGTGGTCAACGTCCGCTTTTGCGGACTTTTCACTTAAGGCACCTACCGCTTCTGCGGTCCCCGCTTCGCTTCAGCGGGACCGCCCATTCCGCTTCTGCGAGGCCCAGCTCGCTTCTGCGAGACCGCTTATGCAGTCCTCTTTCCGCTCCTGCAGAATCTGGCAAGGGCCAAGACTTCTGCTTATGCGCTCCTCAAACCGCTTCAGCAAGATCGCACCTGCGGTCCCATAACCGCAGGTGCGAAACCAACAAATACCAGCAATATGAACCTACAATAAAATTCAAAAACTCCCCGTTTAACCACCCGAACTCACCCCGAGGCCCCCGGGACCTCAACCAAAAACACCAACATGCCTTAAAACGCTACCCAAACTTGTTCCAATCATCACAACACATCAACCAACACTAAAATTATCAATTCCAATTTCAAGCCTAAGTTCTTTAAAAACTTTCGAAACACGCATTCGATCAAAAACCCGACCAAACGATGTCCAAATGACCTGAAAATTTGCGCACATATCCAAAATCACCCGACGAAGCTACAGCAACTCTTGGAATTCCATTCCGACCCTCGGATCAAAATCTCACCCATCAACCGGAATTCGCCAAAATACTAACTTCGCCAATTCAAGTCTAATTCTACACCTGACCTCCAAAATCACTTCCGGCCATGCTCCTGAGTCACAAATCATCTCCCGAAGCTAACCGAATCACTGAAAATCACATCCGAACCTTCTAACTCATAAGTCAATGTCCGGTTGACTTTTCCAACGTAAGCCTTCCTTAAAGAGACTAAGTATCTCATTTCTTATCAAAACCAGTCCAAATCAACTCTAACACACCATATACCGATAATGAAACATGCAAAAGCATAAAATGAGGGAAATGAAGCAGTGACACATGAGACGACGGGTCGGGTCGTCACATGATAATAATAACGGAAGTCTAATTTATAAGTTTAGATTAAACGCGGAATAGTCAATAATAGACTCTACCCAAGATTTGGAGTCACATTAATCGCGAACCACTAAGAATATACTAAATACAAAGGTCTGAAAGAAACATAAAAGTTGTCTGTCTCGAAACAAGGAGGCAACAGTCTAAAAGAGAAAATAAGGAGAAGATGCCGAGCCTGCGGACGCCTGCAAGGCTACCTCGGTCTCGTAGAATGGAAGCCTGCTCCCGTACTAATGCTGCTGCTGCTGCTCCTCAAAACTTGGACCTGTGCAAAAATGCACAGAAGTATAGCATTAGCACAACCGACCCTATATGCTGGTAAGTGTTTAGCCTAACCCCGACGAAGTAGTGACGAGGCTAGACCGGACACCACATAAACTTGTGCAGTTATAAATGTACAACGGAAACGAAATACCAAACAACTAACAATATGGGAGGGGGGAACATGCTATGGGGAGATAACAATAGTAGTAACAGTAAACCCGAGTAACAAACTAAAGCAGCTTAGATTCACAATGAACAAGGAATTAATACTCAATATAAACACATGGTATCAATAATTGTTGCGGCGTGCAACCCGGTCCATAATTATCATTATTGCGGCATGCAACCCGATCCATAAATACCACTGTTGCGGCATGCAACCCGACCCATATCATTTATCATGTATCACTATTGCGACATGCAACCCGATCCTCATCTGTTATTGTTGCGGCGTGCAACCGATCCTCAATATCATTGTTGCGACGTGCAACCCAACCCATATCATTTATCATGTATCATAGTTACGGCACGTAACTCGATCCTCAAATACCACTGTTGCGGCGTGCAACCCGACCCATATCATTTATCATGTATCATTGTTGCGGTGCGCAACCCGATCCTCATATGTTATTGTTGTGGCGTGCAACACGATCCTCAATATCATTGTTGCGGTGCGCAACCCGATCCATATCATTCAACAGTCTGACTCCCCAAACAATAGTCATAATTAAGGGGCATAAAAATAAGCAAATATTTGATGAAATCCCGACAAGGGAGAGAATCCAACAAGTTCAACCAAATGTCCCGACAAGGGAATAATCCACAACGCTTTCTCTTTCTTACTTTTCTTCTGCTATAGTCCACTCTACCATTTTGAGCCAATGCTTCTAGGTATCAAGTAATCATATCACCGTTCACATATTATTCACAACATATAGAATCCTCCAACAAGCACGGAATTTACAACCAATTCATGATAATCACTTGATAAGGACTCACGGTCATGCTAGACACCGATGTGTAGATACTCTTCACCATTTCTATACATCGTACTCGATCACATAGCAATTAGCAACAAGACTTAACTCCTATTCCCTCAAGCTAGAGTTAAACCAAACACTTACCTCAAATCCTTGAAATCCACTTAATCGTCAACTATCGCTTTACCTCGGGGTTTCACCTCCAATTCGCTCGGATCTAATCGCAAATTACTTGAATGTATCAACAAATGCTAATTTGAATCAACTTGAATGCAGGAAAATGAATTTCCCAAATTTTTACTCAAAAATTCCCAAAATGCCCTCGGGCCCACGTGGTCAAAACCCGAGGTTCGGACCAAAACCCGATTACCCATTCCCCCACGAATTCAATTATGTAACTTGTTTTGAAATCGGACCGCAAATCGAAGTCCAACTCCCCAATTTCTAGAAAACCTAGGTTCTACCCAAAAACACCAATTTCACCCATGAAAATCCTTGATTTCAAGTGGAAAACATGTTTAATGATGTTAAAGATTGGAAGAATTGAGTAAAAATCAACTTACAAATGATTTGGGATGAAGTTTGCTCTTGAAAAATCGCCTATTGTGTTTGGGTTTTGAAAGAATGATGAAATGTGATGAAAATTCGACTAAGTATAAAATTTGCTGGGCCTCGGATGTGGGAATTGCTAAATTGGGTTCGAAATTGCAAACCCTGCAGGTTGGGAATTGCGACTTCTTGTTCGCATTTGCGAACTCAAGCTGCCCAAGGGACCCTTTGCATTTGCGAACTGGGTCTCGCATTTGCGAACCAGCCTTCGCATTTGCGATAGCTGGGCATTCGCATTTGCGAACCCTAGCTTCGCATTTGCGAAAATTGCAGAAGCCAAAATACCATATTTCTACAATTTCAAAAATGCAATGCGTGGCTTATCTAAAACTCACCCGAGCCCCATACAACCTCAAAAACATCCTACTGACTTACATGTGCGATCAAATTGTAAAAATAACATCATATACATCGAATCAAGCATCAAAACTCATATTTTTTTCTTTGAAATGCTCATAAAGCATCAAATTTCCACTTCGAGTCCGAAACACGTCAAACGACGTCCGTTTTCAACCAAATTTAACAGAAAGCGCTTAAACCATATATAAGACTTGTACAGGGTGTCGGAACCAAAATACGAGCCCGATACCACAGTCTTTTAATTAATTTTTATTTCCTTTTTTCCTTAATAATTTCAGAAAAATAATTTCAAGACCTCGGAATTCGACTCCGGGCACATGCCCGAGTCCTATATTTTTCTACGGACCTTTCGGGACCGTCCAAATCTCGGGTCCGGGTCCGTTTACCCAAAATGTTGACCAAAGTCAACTTTAATCATATTAATATCAAAATTCATCATTTTTCACACAGAATTCATATTTAAGCCTTCCGGCTACACGCCCAGACTGCGCACGCAAATCGAGGCAAGTAAGAATGAGGTTTTCAAGACCTCGGAAGCACGGAGTGGATGAGAAAATAGGTGATGTCCCTTTGGGTCGTCACACATACTATTAAAAGTGGTAAAAGTTAGGGAAACTATCAAAGCAATAAGAGATGTGATGCGAGTAATTGTTCTCTTTTTATAAACGTACTCCTAAGTTTATAGTGCAAAGTGTGTAAAAAGTGGGAAAGAAGGAAGGTTATAATGCATTGACTATCGACATTAGTTCCTGAGTTTATTAAATGAATTTAAGAACAATAAAGTATAATTACTACAAACTACTTTATATATGCAAGAGCTTTGAATATACGTAGAGGAAGTAATATCGTCCAAATCACATATGAAAAAAATGACAGAGGTATATAAGATATATTTTGATAAGGCAGACGTATATAAGCTATTAAAGGTCTTTTTCTTTCCAAAAACTTTAAGCTTAATAGGTATAAGTATATAACTTTATAACCTTATTATCTATATAGAGAGCCTGTACAATGGCGAAAAGTTTGACATCCTCAAATTCTAATAATAAGTTATAATAATATGCGATCAGTATTTATGAACTACATGTTATAGAAATAAAATTAAGTCAAATAAGACCTTGCGATAATGGCAGCTCATTTAAATCTGGTAGAAGAAGATTTGTATGCACATTTGAAATCAATAAATCAAATCGCAGATCTTGTTGTTGCGTAGAATTCGGATATTGTCACGACCCAAAATCCACTAAGGGCCGTGGGGGCGCCGGACACCTCTGTCAGGCCAGCCAACTAACTTATCAATTAATTCCTCTTTTAATACGTTTGAAAATCTAAGGTTTTTCCTTCCATTTTTTATAAATAAAAGTCCACTACTAGAATTCAAATTTAAATAATAATAATTAGTACAAATCCGTTGTAAACTATCCCAAAAATTCGGTGTCACAAGTACATGAGCGACTACTGATAAGAGAAACAAAATACAACATCCGCCCGGAATATAGTGGACGGAAAGTAAATACAGTACATTGGAAGGAACTACTCTAGCTGCGGTCGCCTCAATGATGTATCTCACCTAGTCTCAGCGTCATCCATGCTGCTACGCCCAATAGGCTGCTAGAGGTATATATACCTGTGCAACAAAAATGCACAGAAGTGTAGTATGAGTACGTAATCAACGTGTACTCAGTGAGTATCCCACCTAATCCCGAAGGGGTAGAGACGAAATGATCAACTTTGACACACTCTAATGGTCCAACGGTTATTTATTCCCAATATACATATCGAACAATGGATTTATTTTCTAACATAATTTTTTATACAGATCGAGGAAACAAGTAAACACGTAATTCCTTCATAGGAAATTTTCCAAGATTTCTTTTCATTATTAACAAGATGATCTCAAGCCAGAGTGAGGCATGTAACAACTTAAATAAGTCCAGGCAGCAATACAAGCATGCACAAATCATACCGAGGCGACGGTCCGATCCAATAGGAATAAATGTGCACTTGCCGAGGGTCGACGGCGCGCCTATAGATGCATCAATTAATCTGCCGAGGCGTTCGGCCCGGTCCAAAATAAACCACACAGACAGACAATCAATCAGGAATTCAATATGGAGCAATTATCCAAGAAAGGCCAATTCTCTTTAATAACTTTGAGAAAAAGGAAGCTTAAGTCTTTTTAGAATTTTATTTATTAGTTTAATGCGATCAATCACCCTGCTCGCGAATCATCTATGCGACGCAGGTACACGTAAGATACATGCTCAGGTAGCCAATTAGAATTTTATCGAGGAATAATTACCCAAATAAGCAAATTCTCTGTTTAACAAATTCAGGAAATGATGTTTAATCTCTTTTTAAATTTGTTTACTAATCAAGGGTGATTTAAACAATCCAAGTCATCGATGGGTTCATAATTAATTCAAGTATAACATGCTGATGGGTCCTAACTACCCGGACAATAGCATAATAGTAGCTACGCACGGACTCTCGTCACCTCGTGCGTACGTAGCCCCCACAAATAGGAGCACATAATCATTCACTTCACCTATGGGGTAAATTCCCCCTCACAAGATTAGAAAGGAGACTCACCTCGCTCCGAAGATCCATAATCGGTATTCTACATTCTTCCGAAGGCTCGAACCGATGCCCAAAACTCCAAAACTAGCCAATGGCGATACAAATCCATTAATATATGCTAAGGTATTCATTACAATCCAATTTATAACAATTCCTAACCCCGATCAAAAAGTTGACCAAAACTCCCTCGGGCCCACGTGCTCGGAATCCAAAATTCTTTGAAGATAAAGTTTACCCATGACCTTAGGAACTCAAATATATAATTTTCTCTTAATTCCATACCCAAAATCGTGGCTAAATTCCAAGAACATAATATTTCTAGGTCTTCCTCTAACCCTCAATTTTCTACCAATTTTATACTAAAATCCATACAAAATTAATGTATTTAACTCATAATATGTAGAAATAACTTACCTTAACATTATTGATGAAGAACCTCTCTTGAATCCTCCCAAAATCGCCAAAGCCATGAGAAATGAGAGAGAAATGGCCAAAATCCGACTTTTAAAACAATGCTACTGCCCCAGCTATTTCCGCTTCTGCGGGAATTTTGCCGCTTATGCGGTTCCGCATTTGCAGACAATAGGCCGCTTCTGCGGCTTCCCCTGGCCTAGCCCCCTTTCGCTTCAGCGATGCTCCTTCCGCTTATGTGGAACCTTGACCGCATCTGCGGCCCACGACCCTTCGAACCATTACGCTTCTGTGGTGCCCTCTACCGCTTTTGCGACTTCGCTTTTGCGGATATCTGACCGCATAAGCGGTCCCTGCTCCCCTTCTCCCCTTCTCCCCCAACCGCTTATGCGGCTTCTTTCACGCTTCTATGGGGCCGCTTCTATGGTCCCATCTCCGCAGAAGCGGAAATACCAGCAACCAGCAACTCAGCTATTTCCAAAAAAATCCATTTTCGATCCGTTAGCCACCCGGAATCCACCCGAGGCTCCCCGGGATCCCAACCAATCATACCAACCAGTCCCAAAAAATATTACGAACCTGCGCGAGGCCTCAAATCACATCAAACAACGTTGAAACTAAGAATCACACCCCGATTCAAGCTTTATGAACTTTGAACTTTGAACTTTTCAACTTCTATTTCCGATGCTTAAACCTATCAAATCACGTCCGATTGACTCAAATTTTGCACACAAGTCATATTTGACATTACGGACCTACTCCAACTTTCAAAATTGTATTTTGACTCCGATATCAAAAAGTCAACCTCCGGTCAAACTTCCCAAAACCTCCAAATTTCTATCTTTAGCCAAATGGCTTCAAAATGACCTACGGACCTCCGAATTCACTTCCGATCGCGCTCCCAACTCCAGAATCACCATACGGAGCTATTCCCAATCTCGAATCCCAAATGGACATTGACAACGCTGAAATGCACTCCAAGCCAAACTTAAGAAATTCCTTCAAAAATGCTAACTTCCACAATAGGCGCCAAAATACTCCCGGGTTATCCAAAATCCAATCCGGGCATATGCCCAAGTCCGAAATCATCATACGAACCTCCTGAAACCTTCAGATCCTAATTCCGAGGTCGTTTACTCAAAATTCTATTCCCAGTTCATTCTTTCAACTTTAAGCTTCTCAAATGAGAATTTTCATTTAAATCTACTCCGATCTTCCCGAATTTAAATTCCGACCATGCGAACAAGTCACAATACATGGAATGAAGCTTTTCATTGCCTCAGACTACTGAACGACGCGTTAGGGCTCGAAACGACCGGTCTTGTCGTTACAGATATTGTGCCTGAGACTGAGACGATGAAATTTGTGCACAACTCTTTATTGGTGTACTACGTAATCGAGTGGGATTTTGTTGATTTATTATGTCAGTCAATGGTTGTTTCACTTTTCCTTTTTCAAAAACATTCCCTCTGATAGTAGTAGGATCAACAACATTTGTAAACCATAAAACAAAATTAGCTAACTGTTAGAAGTTTTCCAGGAAACTATTGAACCGATGACGAATGTTGTGCCATGACATGTTTTACTCATTCCTATGTTCTCAGAGCAAAGTGTGTTTAACGTGTAAAAAAAAGGTTATACTTCGTTGACCCTAATTAAAATCAAGGAATTTAAGAAAAATTAAAAATAATTCCAACAGAGTAATCTATACAACATAATCAATTAATCTAAGGAATGTTAAAATCCAACAACCATCCGTAAAGGCAAAAATATGAGTAATGAAGAGGTGATCTATTTTGTGGTTTTTCTCTCATTGGCAAAAATATGAGTAATGAAGAGGTGATCTGTTTTGTGGTTTTTCTTTAATTGCAACCGACTAAAGCATGTATAAACGCGACTACTAAATATGATAGGCCTATATAACTATTTTGAAAAGAACTAAAAAATGCTTTTACATTCTATAACTGCACAAGATTATATAGAGTGCATAAATTATATAATTTTCTCCTCATCAATAGAATGGACATAAATAATATGCTACAATTTTGAATAGTTAAATAAGCTTAAGGACTTGATAAATAGTTTATGGCATAATAAGAAGGGAGGGAAAAAGACGAATCAAGCCAGAAGAAGGAAAATCTAATTTACGGCAAAGAAAAGAAAATAGTACAACTTTATTGTAACAAACCCACTGCATACCATAATTTAACTGTTTTCATATGTCACGATCAGTTTTTAGTGTTAGTAACTTTAAGTACAATATCATATAATTTTATACTAAAAATACATAAATAGTGATGATAACAGTTTATACCTTTATTATTTGAAGAATATTTATGTCGTTTCTGGTTCCGTATGCATATTCTATTTTTTCTTGCGAATTCGCTCTGTTCTTCCATGTTAAAGTACCGTAGAAACAAAATGCGGTGTGAGAAGTTGTAGAGTCTTTTGAAAAAGCAAAGTAAAATTTGGCGGGCTACTTGCCGACCCTCAGTGTGATGAATCAGATGCAGAACAAACTTTATTTTCCGGTGGTCTCATCTAATTCAATTTGAAAGAACTCTGAAGCAACTACAACATGCTTGAGAACAACACTATTTCCTAAGAGAAAGTACTGAAAAATCTAAAAGCATGAGATTCTTGAATACATATCCCAAAAATTTACTCCCGTTGAGATTGGCAGTTGATCGAATTTTTTGGTAAGAAACTGAATTTGGTATGAGAAGTTGTAGAGTTTTTTGGAGAAGAGAGAGTAGTTGATAATATGCTGGGCCTATTTCTGCGTTAGATTGCGGTTTTTGTATTTTAAGTCCTCTTCTTTTGAAATAATATTTTTATTTTAGTGTAATTTTAACGGATAATTTCCACTCATGTTAAGATGAGATTAGAAAAAGTTGAGTTTAATTTTAACTCTTTGGTAACATGGTGCAGCCTCTGCAAAATGTTGGCTATATACGTAACTTGTCTCTTTCTTTTTACTTTTTAATATTTCTGAAAAATAACTATTACTGTTAAAAATCAAAGTGCAATTTATTTTTGCTTTAAAATTTCTCAAAACAACATGTCAAAAACACTAAGGAAGATAAGTTCAACAGACGGACAAATGGAACATATTTCTGCAAAAAAAACCTCCTTTTTCATAACATTCATTAGTTCAGTTTGATTATTTGAATTATTTAAAGCTGAAGCTGAATAATATTTGGTGATACTTACATTTTATGAACAAAGATTAGAACTTTGTAACTAATACTTCTGTTTTAGTACTATTAATTTTGTTTAAGGTTTTTGGTATCAACTTCCTAATTAACTACATGTTATTTCTTCTAGGGTGTGCCTATATCGTGTCTTCAGTTTCTTCTCCTCTTTGAATTGGGGCTGGTTTAATATCTTATTTTCTCTCTTTCATTTATAGAGATTAAACAAAAGTTCAAATGTTGGAACATAATTTGTCATAAAGTTATGATTTTTTATTATAATTTCACATGTTATTAATAATCCTTGTAATAGAAGACTTTTGTATTACTGCTATTTTACTTAAACTATGAGCTAGAAGGATGGTTTGATCTGATACTCCAACTATCAATACATATTCATAGACATAGAGAGTCACCGGTTATAATATATGTTGCTCTTTGGAGTTAGATATTTCTCTATGATATGACTATTTTTCCAGGTATTTAAGTTTGGCAGCATTAATGGACCAGGGGAAGTTTCTCTTAGCAACCCAGAGGTACAAAAATGGTGCTTGCATTGAATATATAGTATCTCTTGATTAAGGCGATTTATCTCAGAGAAGCAAGCCTGTGACGACCCAAAGGGTCATCACATGTTTCCTCATTCGTTCCATGCTTCCGAGGCCTTGAAAACCTCACTTTTAGTTATCTCGATTTGAATGCACAGTCCGAATGCGTAGCCGGAAAGCTTTTATGTTGAAATATATGAATTCTGTGAAAATTTTGAAGAATTTTGATATTAATATAATTAAAGTTAACCTTGGTCAACTGTCACGACCTCGATCCCGGTCGTGATGGCGCCCAACACAATTGCTAGGTAAGCCCGACCATTTACACTCTCAACCCGAGCATGAAGCTCAAAATCAATTATTTAAATATCATTAACAACAATGAAGCTAAAAGATTAAGCTGATTGATAGATATAAACTGAATATCACGATAACACGGAATATACTCCCAAAGACCTGGGGGTCATGAGTCTAGAGCCTCTAACAATACAGTGTGACAAGACTCCAAATAATACAATGTCTCAAAACTGCGAAAAGATAATAAAAGGGATAGGGGAGGAGTCGGGTCCTGCGGACGTCAGGCAGCTACCTCGACAACTCCAAATAAACTCTGAAACAGCAAATAGCTCAAACTATGCTCCCCGGACACCTGAATCTGCACACGTGGTGCAGGGAATAAAGCGAGTACTTCCAACTCAGTGGTAATAAGTATAAATAATAACTGAGCGGTAAAAAATCACGTAAAAACACTCCATCATGCTATATAGTACAGTACAACCTTTTTAACAAAATAGTAAAAACCGTGAAAATCCTTTAGAAACATCTAACTCAGTTTAAAATCTCTTTTAAAAATATTCTTTTTCCAACAGTAGGCATACGAATGCGATATCAGCTAGTGCAAGTCCGCACACAAGTCAGCCCCTCGGGCACAACACTCTATTTAC
>MU700176.1:8688-33528 GCA_026770625.1 Nicotiana glauca
AACCATATTTCACTTTTTGGAATCATACACAAGATCAGAACCTCACACTTATATTCAGAATAAGTCTGAACCAGCTATAATAGACCATGCCTGCAACCTCGGGTGCAATTATATGATATACCAATAACTCAAACACATGCAGCGATAAGTTCCATTCACAGCAGTTGCCCACAACAACCAAATACCGATAGAAATCTCTTATTAGCCAAGGTCTCATTCCAACACTTTCATATACTGCCAACGGCAATTGAAACACGCAATAAACCATAATCATTGCTCAGATCAACCATTCATGAGGCCATTTCTCCTCTGGCAATTACAATAACAAAATTTTGAACCGAACCTCGATATTTACCCATCAAACATGCTGAAATCAAATCTGTTCGTATTCATTAATGACCCCAATGATCACTTCGAACCCAACACACCACTCTGGTGATATGACACATCAATACAGGCCTAAGCCATAACTTGCATAATACGCACACCAATAAGAAACGGTCCAAACATACTCAAATCATGAAAATGACTCAACTGAGAGAGCTGTACCTCAAACTCACCAGTACTGCCACAACACAAGGCTGAGACCCTGTCTCACATCCAAAATCTAACATACCAGCAAACAAAGATTCACTCGAGCCTCCAAATCCCGATTGTCGCTAAACGGTGTCTATACCCACGATCCATAACCACAATATAGCCTGTACATGAGAACTCCCAGTCTCCAACTCCATATGGCACACAAATCATCATACCTGATCCCAGTTTCCACTGTGCGAATACATGCACACCTTTAATACCCAATCATCCCACGATAAATACTCTAAAATTTCCATATGCCATACAAGCAACTCGAATATCAGCAGTCGATCCAGCCTTAAAGTGCCGCAATACTATTGAAGTGCCATCAACTTAATCACATTGGAATTTTTCAGAAACATATACCCTCTACAAATCACTATGATTAGAAATACAATTTCCTTAATCATATGAAGATCATTCACCCTAATCATTTGAAGCTCATTTCTCTAATCACCTAAAGCTGCCCGTACCGCCAAAGAATGTTATGAATTTACATTCAGAGCTGAACTGTAACATTACACACGCAAATCTGAATCCTTCACAACATATCGCATATACCATATCATCCTAAGGTAACATGAGGACTTCACCTCCCTTCCGAACCATGAACGTTTAACGTACTCAACTAGTCAAGAACTTCCATTTATCTCATCTAGAAGAAAAATCATTACACATCCCATGCTCTGCATGACATACATAGGTCTTGTTCAAATTCTTACAGTACCGACACGACGGATGAGATATGTATAAATTCATAACATTGCCGAATCAACAATTCGTTGGGTCTATACTTCTGGCAAGAACTATCACCTCATTCTGAACCAAACAATGGTCTTAGCCCCTTAATTTACTTCATATGCTCAGATTGCACTGAGCTCGAATTCAATGATCTCATCTCACCCAGTACGAACTACTCAGCAATAAGCTACCCCAGACATAATCAAAAGCCGCATATGATGCCCCAATATGCCAATAGGCTACCAATTTGAACGCGATACAAAAAAAAAAAGAAAACGAACTCTAGAAAAAATTACCAATCCCACACACTAATACGGACTTTACTTAGAAAACTTGAAGCAAGGCATACAAAATAGCATATAGAAAACTATACTCAACATCACACTGTTGCGGCGTGCAACCCAATCCAGATAACATACCCATGGTGGCATGCCACCCGATCCACACATAGATCTCACATAAGGAGATGCACATCGAGCCAAATTTGCTCATTACACCAAAATACCGAGTATCGGTCGTAAGCATGCTAATGCATAATAATATCTCTGAGGGACATATAGCGTTATAAGCTACAAAACTCAAGTACAACTGAGGTGCGATGTATAGTCTGAATTTCAACAGCCAAGATGCTTATATAACGTCATTCCTACACGGATTCTCAACACATAGCACCTTCTCAAGCCGTCTCACAACTAACATGGCGCAATGCATCACTACGCGAGATATTTGACAATGAAGCATCAACCTAACTACTCCTCCATGAGGACTGCGTTACTAAAATGCACACATCTGGCCTGATATAGAGCCATTATTCACATTAAGTCCATCCACCAACTTCAAGATGATTCTGATCACAATGAACTAGTCTGACAACCTTTCAAGGGTCCATAATAACTCCCTTTCTCTCATAACACACAAGAACAACCATCATAATCGGAGTAATCCTCCCTAGTTCACAACCCAATAGGCCAAGTGCCCTCCAGGCATGAATTCCTCAATTTAACGACACCATCACAACCTTCATACTTGGTTTACATCTTTAATCAATCAAGTGACTACATGCCATACTTATATAATCTTCCCGTGGGACACACTCCCACAACCTACCACAACAATATCTGGGGCGTACCTCCAGACCACCGGTCACACTAACGTTGAAAAGCGGTCGAGAATCATTAACCAGGACGCAAAGCCCTTTTTGCGAAACACCGATCTCAGGTGATGTTGAAGACAATACCAACTCACCTTAAACATCGAAACTTCTTTCCTGCTCATCCGAGCTCATGACATCCTTGTCAAAATTTTCCTTTACTTGTGCCATTCTCGGCCTAATTTACACAACCAGAACTGATTCGCCAGCATGCCACATATTAGAACCAACATAGCATATAACCGTACAATAAACTTAATCAATAGCAAACTCCCCAACTTGGCTCAAAGCCATAGATCAAAACGCACTCAATAAATCATAACGCATATACTCTATTGTTGCCATAATACCATAGTGAGATTGAACTCGCTCCTTCATAAGCTTGTGGAAACATAAATCATCTGTAATTTACTCTTATGCAATTCTTGCATTCACTCACACAACAGTTAAGCCCACTGTCTAGGCGGCCCAATTTAGATTTCAACTCATATTCTTCACTTGTAAATGAGATCTTCTAATAGACAACATAAGGGTCACACCACCTTAGAATACTCCTTAGGAGATAACCCACATGTTTTGCCTCTAATTAACATTTTGTATACCTTCCACTGTCATACACATTACACAGTCACTTAATTTTCCTGAGTCGAAACTCATATCGTAACATGAAATTTACTTCACTCCAAATAGGAGACATGAAAAGATTCTTCACGCGCCCATAACTCGGGGCTACACATCTAATCACAATGAAAATCAAACACCTAATAGTTCATCTATCATCCTGCAGCCCTTCCTTGTCACTTCCAAGTCATATAGATACATCTCACAGTACTAACATACTCATCACATAACTATCCAACCATCATTCCCACTAATAGGGACAATACAGAACATATAAGTTCAAAACACTTGCTCACACAATCAGCACATCGGTGCTCAAGCCATATGCAAAGATCCGGCCTCAAGTCCTCCAGATTGGCCTAACATCAAACTCACAGAGATAACGTCTCGCCCTTCGATCAGGGAATCACAAGCCATCGAGGCGCCTTTGATACTGAGCGCTCGTTCGCGCGTACGAATGCGTTGAAGGAATTCAAAGTGTTATATTTCAAGCTGAATCAAGGACGCACGATAAGAATTCAAGAATGTGAAGTTTCCTAAAGGTTTCTGCAGCCTCTCGAGGATAAATACAGACGTCTCCGTACTGATCCGCGAGACTCTACTAAACCGGCTCATGACTCGCGAGACCAAGTAACCTAGGCTCTGATACCAACTTTTCACGACCCCAAATCTCGGTCGTGATGACGCCCAACACACTGCTAGGCAAGCCCAACCAATTTACTAACCTTAACCCTTTTTATGTAATTCATGATTCAATTAACATAATTAATTACTAAGTCATAACACTGAAAGTATGAAATGTAGTTAACATGCGAAAAACCCAAGTGGAAATACTACTACACAGCCCAATCGATCAGGTGTCACAAGTCTGAGCCTCTAATACACGAGTGTCAACCTACTACATATTTTTCTAAAGAAAATGCGGAATAAAACAATAGGATAGATGGGAAGATCGGGACTGCGAACGCCATGTAGCTACCTTAATGCTCCCGGATACGGTGCTCGACAGAGATAGTCTCACTCAGCCTTAGTAGGTACACATGTATCTGCACACGAGGTGCAGGGAGTAAAGTGAGTACTTCCAACCCATAGAGTAATAAACATAAATAAAGGCTGAGAGTAAGAAATCCTAAATAGGCACAAGATAAACTATAATCACAATAGTTCACCAGGTAACATCAATTAAGATAACCAACAAAATTAATAATGTTGCAACAGAGAAATAAATAATGACAGTCAAATATGCAATGCATCACATAAACCGGTACTCTCTAGTACCCACTGCGGCGTGCAGCCCGAGCCATCCATTTTTGTTTATCATCGACGACGCTCACTGGGGGTGTGTACAGACTCCGGAGGGGCTCCTACAGCCCAAGCGCAATATCAAGCCATCTCGTGGCATTAAATCTAGGCCCTCGGCCTCATATCAATATCAATATAATACCACTGCGGCGCGCAGCTCGATCCCATATATAGAATACTGCTGCGGCGCACAGCCCAATCCCATAATCAGTCCAAAATCACATAAGCCTCTCGGCACAACAGCAAATAAATTATTCAGCCCAAACTTCATTAGAAATTTTATTTAAGTCCCAAGTTTTGAGAAAAGTGGCTGAGTTTGCAAAACAATATTAAATACTAGGACAGAGTTCAATTTTTCTGTACACATGGTAAAAAACCAGTAAAACAATCCCCGAAGGATTCAAACAGTTGGCACGAAGCCCAATAATGATAATTAATCCATTTATTAGGATGTCAATTCAACTCCAAGCAATTAGGTAGTATTTTCCTTAAGCAGGATGGACCAAGTCACAATCCCCAATGGTGCTCTACCCCACGCCCGTTATCCGACGTGCAAGTCACCTCAATATAGCACTATGATGTACAAATTCGGAGTTTCAAACCCTCAACACAGCATTTACATCTATTACGAACCTCAAACCAGCTATTTCTTTAATTCGCGATGCCTTTGCCCTTCGAATTGATCTCCACGTGCGTCGAATCTATCAAAATCAGAGCGAATACGTCACAATGTGTTATGGGAACAAAGCCCATTCAAAAGAATCGAAAAATATCAAGTTTTTCGAAATTAGCGAAAACCCGAGCCCCAGGCCCACGTCCCAAATTCAGAAATTTTTACATCAACGTGTTTCTTATCTCTCCACGAGTCTAACCATACCAAATTTAACAATTTCCCATATCGTTTCGACCTTCAAATCCTCAATTACATCCGAGAGGGTTTCTAAATTTTTTTCCTTAAATTTACGGATTAACGATAAAACTTGCAATAGATTCGAGTAATATAACCAAAATTGAGTTAAGAACACTTACCCCGTTGTTCTCTATGAAAATCTGTCCAAAAATTGCCCTATCCGAGCTCCAAATCGCAAAAAATGGAAAATGGGTTCGAAGTCCCATTTCCAAAACTTAACATTATGTCTGGAACTGTTCACGTCATGTTCATGGGCACTATTCACGGGCACTGTTCATGGCTACTGTTCACGGGGTACTATTTCTGTAATTTTCTGCATTTTTTCTAAGTCTGAAATCACTCCGAGACACCTCTGAAACACTCTCGAGCCCTCGGGGCTCCTAACCAAACAAATACACAAACTCAACAACATCCTACTAACTTAACCGTGCGATCAAATAGCCAAAATAATGTCATATACCACGAATTAAGCTTTAAAATCCAAGAATTCTTTTAAATTTTATAAAACATCAAATTTTCCATTTTGAGTCCGAAACACGTCAAACGACGTCCGTTTTCAACCAAACTTTACATAAAGTGCTTAAACCATATATAAGACCTGTACCGGGCGCCGGAACAAAAATACAGGCACGATACCATCACTTTCTAATCAAATTTCATTTTCACTTTCCTTAAATATTTTCAAAAAATAATTTTACTCAAAAATTCATTTCTCGGGCCTGGGACCTCGGAATTCGATGATTCTTGTTCCTATGAGTCACAAATAATAATACGAACATAGCCCTTCAACGAAACTCAATTCGGAGCCCGTTTGCTCAGTGAGATATCCATTTCGCTCTTTAAACAATTAACACATGTTTCGCATCAAAAACCCAATTGCGACTTGATGAAATTAAACCAAACTTTCCAGATCAGTCTTATAATTCATTATCAAAATTTCGAAAGTCTCGAAATCAAATTTCGATCTCTAGAACTAAAAATAGACCTTTGTATCATTGCATGCTTATGCTCAAAACGGCAAAACTCTTCCAAAACTTATCCGAGCCTCATGGGACCCCGACCAAACATGTCAACATAATTCATAACATCATTCAAAACTGTTCCAATCATCAAAATACCTCAAACGACATCAAATTATCCAAAACTCATTGAATTCAAGCCTAAGTTTCTAAAAACTTCCGAAATACACTTTCGATCAAAAACCGACCAAACGATGTCCGAATGACCTGAAATTTTGCAAACACATCCCAAATGATACAATGAAGCTATAGCAATTCTCGAAATTTCATTGTGACTCCCGGATCAAAATCTCACCTATCAACCGGAAATCGCCAAAATACTAACTTCGTCAATTCAAGCCTAATTCTACACCGGACCTCCAAAACCACTTCCGATCACACTCCTAAGTCACAAATCACTTTCCGGAGCTAACCAAACCATCAGAATTCACATCCGAGCCCTCTAACTCATAAGTCAACATCTGGTTGACTTTTCCAACTTAAGGCTTCTTAAAAGAGACTAAGTGTCTTATTTCTTATCAAAACCATTCCAAATCAACCTGATTACACAAGATACGGATAATGAAGCATAAAGAAGCTGAAAATGGAGAAAACGAGGCGGTAACTCATGAGACGACGGGTCGGGTCGTCACAACTGAGTAGATAAAAAAGGAAGTTGAGACAACCATATTAAAGTGTGCATTTGGCTATCTTATTCTAGTCGTCAAAGGATGACTCAAGTTTTTAACAAATATTGCATTTATTTTATACAGACAGTATTATATATCTTTTCCACGCAGAAAAAAACAAGATAAATTCTGATTTGATTGTCATAATTTCATGTTCAAAAGCCTGAAAATTTTAGCACAAAATTCAGGTTTGAATTTTTTTTTTTCCCGAAATTATGCAATCCGTAAATTTTAATCTCAACAGAAGGACCCATTTTATAAAGTGAGTGATAATATGTATTTAGAACTTATTAAACTAATACAGACTGAGATATTTAATAGATACTAATGAAGGAGATTGATTTTATGGCTCATAACAAATCCTTATTTCTCGTTAATGCTCACTACAAGAAAAGTAAGATACGCCGACATTTATTTAGTGACATTTAAAATAAATATCGGAAAAAGGAGATTTTATGAGATTTATAAGAAAAAGTTGTAAAAATAAGGACATATAATAAAAAACGTCACAATTATAGTGACATTTATTTCAAATGTCACATTATTTGTCGGAAATTAGCAACATTTACAATGAACGTTAGAAATTTTCTCTACATTTGTTTTCGATAATTTCTAGTTTTCCCTCCCATTTTTTCCTCAACAATCACCTATTCCCTCCCATAAGTGAAAATTCTAGACATAATAAATTAAGCAAAAATCCCTCATCTGTGGATGTTTAGGAATGTTGTCGGCCTCTATCAAACTTATCGCTCTCTCACAATCACCGGTAACCATCCCAGGTAACCAACTCATCTGTCTCTCTCTCTCTCTCTCCTTCTCTCTCTATCTCAGAACTGGGTTTTTTTATTTTAGTTGGAGATCTACGTTTTTACGAAGGATTTCCACCCTTGTAAGTTTCTATCTTTATTTAATAAGATTCCAGAACAAGATTTTCGAGTATCGTCATTCCTATTTAGCGGTCATGTTTCGAAAAGTTTGCTAATTAATATTACTTCAATTTTGAGTTTTGGGTAGAGCATTAGGGTTTTCTTTGCAAAGCAGTAATCGTCATTTTTTCACCTATATGCTTGTGAGTTGATTCTATAATGCAGGACAATTTTAGGAACCATTATCAATTCTGATCAACTCTATTTTCAATGTTAATTTAGTTTTTGTATCTGGTAAGTGCACTATAGCACTTCGCTAATATGATGTGTTGGACATTGAGAAGAGTAATGTTAGCACTGTATTTTTAGATTTAAATTGGACATTTTGAGTTTGAGTTCTATTTAGAGGATTGCTTTTCGGCCTGCTTTGGAATAAGATAGGAGATTCATTTGAACGACATGTGGGTTTTGGCTATTAAACTCTGGTTCATTGCGATTTTAGGAAGTCCAATGTTTCATTGGGATTTAGGTAGTTCAACTTTATGGTTCAGTTAAGAAAGTTATTCTTAGTCTCTTTTGTATAGCACTACACATTTAGCCTTCTAGTCAAGATGGATTGATAACTCTATTCAGATTTCATTTACATCTTATTTTTAAGTTTAAACTCGATTTATGTATAATGGGCCATTATTCTTATCTAGCTTGAGATGGAAAGAACTAGTGTATTCTTTATTTTGACACTCCATTGAGGTAATATTGATTGTCTGATGGCAAAATATGTGCTCTAGCATATCATATTCTTAATATACTACTGCCAAAATGGTCCTGGGCTAATTTAATGAATAAATTAAACATAAAAGTGAATTTTAAGCTAAAAAAATTGTCCTAAATTACTTTTCAAATTTGTTGTGATTGTTTTTTTAACTCTCGCCCCTAACAGAGAAAGAGACGAGAAGCTGCGGCAAAAGATAGATTTCTTCTTCATAAAACAGTACCTACAAGGTATTTCTTTTTTTTCTCATTCATTGTGAGTACCTACTGGGTTGTGTTGTTGTTGCCATTGTGATTCCTAGCATTGGACTGCAAGTTTGGTTAAGCATAGTTGTTTTTTTCAAGTCTCTATAGCCATATATGTGAATTTTTCTTGGTGTGATATTCTTTTGGTTAATACTTTTGTGTTATGTTTATTTCTGCTCAGTAATTTGATTATTTTCCCTTTTTCAATTTGTATATACAAGGGAAGCCTTTCCTTAGAGTTTAAGAGTGGTTATGTATAATTAGTTATTGGATTCAAGTTATGTTTTCTCTTTTAAGCTGTTGAAACTATAAAATTATGGTTTCTTGTTTGTTGTGAATTTAATAAAGCAAACTAGTGATAAGACAACAAAAGGCAACATCAGCACTAATTTGCCTTTACCTTCTCTATAGTATAATCTGAAAGCCTTAGTTGAGATCAAGAATGCTTGAGAAAGAAATGGGGTTGATATTGTTAAGTAACAATTTATTTTACTTATCAGGAGCAGTTATTAGCATTCTTAATTTACTGAAAGAATATTTTCTTTAGGATCAGCTTGTAAATTCTGCTCTTTTTGGGAAGTATGGTCTCTTAAGTCTTGTGGGTTGGTGTTTTTCTAGTGTAGCTTGATAGCCAAATCTACGTTTCAAATAGTCTAATATTTTTGTCAGGTTAACATAATCAAGAATTGCAAACAGTGGAGCTGACACGAAGAAAAAGAATTGGGTAAGTTTGGGAAAGCATAAAAGATACTTTTCTTCTCTCTTTATTATATAGTTATAATTCTTTTTTATCTGGACTTCTTGTACGTACAGCACTTTTGGTGGATGTGAGATCAATTACCGGCAAGGAAATGCTCGAATTTTGGGTAGATGGATCCATAAAGCTTTATTGGATAATTTATTCTGGAAGTTAATGGAATTAGCTCGAATTAGGAGTGATCTTAACATATGTTATGCTGGATTCACTATCTTTTATGATTTAGTGAGTTTTAAGATTTGTATTTTCTGATTTAGTTAGTCATGGAGAGATGATTTAATTTGACATCATCTAAATTGTAAGGAGTACGCTTATTCGATCATTACTTTGTTCTTTTGATACAATAATAAGAGTTAATTTTTTGAAGATATGTTTTGTATTTGTTACATTGATATTGAAATAATTTCTTCATACTTAAGAAATTACAGACTAGATATAAATATTTATATCACTATGAAACAAGAAATTTTATACTGACATTAAATTAAATGTTGGAAATTTTGATAAAACATTTCCCAAAAGTCATAAATAAATGTCGTGAATCTTTTATTGACATTTTAATGTAAATGTCAGAAAATACAATTGCGACATTTTGTAAAAGCTATAAATACATGTCGTAAATCTTTTACGAACATTAACCTAAATGTCAGAAATTTCAAGTGACATTTTTGTAAATGTCGTAAACAAAATGTCGTAATCTCTTTCCGACATTAACCTAAATGTCGGAAAATTTCCGACATTAAAATTTTCGACATTTGGTACAAATGAAAATTAAATGTCGGTAAATGATTTAATGACATTTAACTGACCTAATACGACATTTATGTAATGTCGCCATATCCTTACTTTCTTGCAGCGCTGCAGAAATCCAAGAGCAGAAACTATTGAACACCTTTTCTTTGATAGTGAATGTGCTTGTTCAACATCGAGTTTCTTTTATAAAGGTTGATGAATAAGACTTAGAGACAGATGACACCACACTAACATTCCGTATGTCATTAAATTTTTCCGGCCGTGAGAACAAATTAACAATTGGAACAGCAAATAAAGAAGTCATCATTAATGGAATGGTGAACTTGATCATACTTTTCTCGCCAAATTAAGAAAGAGCATAATCAAATAATAAAGTATCAGAAAAAATAGCACGTAGGAGTAATTATATTCAGAAACAATCATGTTGTATCACACGAATAAAAGACAAAAAAAAAATGAGTAGACCGATTAGCAGTATAGAAACATCCATAATTTTATTTTTGCCAGTAAAAAAATATTACAGTTGACAAAATATAACAATATTCAGTTTATGAATTATCATATTCAAACCAATTTCGTACATGACATTAAGTGCTTCTTCACAAATGCAATGTAAGAAGTCCCGTTAATCTATGTTATGGCAGATGCTGACCAATCTGTATTTGCAGCATTTTATGAGATGTTAATTTATATATCTAGAATAGAGAAATAGAGAAAGATTTAAAAAAAGAACCGAAAAGTAAAGCGTACCTATTACATATTTCATATATCACGTCAATAGCTATTGTCGCACTGAGTTAATGAATCTCAACAACGAAAGTAGTAGTTAAACCTCAAAAACGATATTGATTATCTTTCGAGTGTCAGTTTAAATTTTGAAAAACTTCTTTACATACTACGTTTGTAGCTTCAGTAGTTATTTGTCCATCATCATCATAAACCAAAATTTTTAATTCCTTTCTACTTGTCACCCGAGAAGGAGCAACATATAGTTGTCCATGTGTAAATACCGATTTCTTCAAAAATAATCCCACTTGAGACAATGACTTTCATTGACTTTTGTTGATTGTCATGGCAAAAGATACAATGATTGGAAATTGTCTTCGCTGGAACTTAAATGGAATTCTAGCATCAGATGGAGTCAATTTCATTCTTGGAATAAACATGTCACGACCCCAAATACCTCGGTCGTGATAGCTCCTATCACAGTACTAGGCCAGCCGAACAACACGAACAATATAAAGGTCTTTTGTATTTTTTTTCTTCTTCTAATTAGATATAATCTCAAATATTTCATTTTATATATCAGATATGCGGAAAAAAACAAATACGTAAGTACATCAACCCAGCCCAATCCTGGTGTCAATAGTCATAAGCCACTAAATACAACTCAACACTGTCTGCTTAATACAAGATAAGTCTGAAGTATAAAATACTAAGAATAGGAAGGAGAAAGGCAGGGCTGCGAACACTGTGCAATCTCCAGATAGTACTCTGAAGGCATTGAACAGCTCTCACTCACAGGCTCTAGCACCTGGATCTGCACACAAGGTGCAGGGAATAACGTGAGTACGCCAACTCAGTAAGTAATCAAAGTAAATAAAGGCCAAGTGCAGTGACAAGCATTTAAAATCATAAACATACTTTATCAAGAATCTCAATAGAAATATCAAAGTCAAAATCTTTAGTTCAATAATCAAATATCTCGTAAAAACTCCAGTATCAATGAAAATCCTTTAAGCATTTATTCAACATTTTTCAATAGAGTCTTAGTATAAAAGAAGAGTGAAAATAGAAATCTCATAAACAAGCCCCTCGGGTAAAGTATTACTCATAAGTATAGCCCCTCGAGCAAGCCTCTCAGTCACTCGTGACTCAGCTCTTGTCAATCATTACTCACACTCAACTCTCCTGCTCAATAGATATCTCATAATGATAACCACTGCGGTGTGCAGCCCGATCCTTAAATATATATAGTCGACTATGCTCAATGGGGTGTACAGACTCCAGATGTGCTCCTACAGCCCAAGCGCTATATCGCTGCGGCGTGCAACCCGATCTAATATATCGTTGCGACGTGCAACCCGATCCATATATATAAATATTGTTGCTGCATGCAACCCGATCCATAAATATATATATATAATCCTCACCATTAGGTTCTCGACCTCTCTCTCAGTCATTAACCTTACAGCCACTCGGGCATTTTAGTGAAAATCAGGGAACTCAGCCAAAACAGTTTCATATATTTGAAAGTAGAGTAATGAAACTGAATCAAACAATAAATATATAAAAATCATGATTGAGGATATGCTTTCAAATCAAAATCGTATGAGGAAAGTAATAAAATACCCTTAAGGGTCCAAACAGTTTGGCACAAGGCCCCAAACATGACATTCAACCCAAATTAGCAGATTCATTTCTAGAACACATGGATATCATATAAAGTTTATCAAAATATGCAACTCTATAGTCTTCACGGGATGGACCAAGTAACAATCCCTATGGGTGCATGCCCACACGCCCGTCACCTAGCATGTCCATCACCTCATTTATCAAAATAGTATGAAATTCTGGGGTTTCATACTCTCAGGTCTAGATTTACAATCGTTACTCACCTCAAACCGGATGAAAATATACTCAGCAATGCCCTTCCCTCTCGACTCGGCCTCAAATCATCCCGAATCTATCCAAAATCAAAATCATAATATTAATACAAGCCAAAGGGATAAAGCCCACGCGAAAATTATCAAATAAAACTCAAAATCCCAAAATTGGTCAAACCCGACTCCTGATCCCATATCTCGAAATCTGCTAAAAATCACAACACTAGAATTCTTATCCTCTCACGAGTCCATACATACCAAGAACATCAAAATCGGGCCTTAAATGTCCCTCCAAATCCCCAACGAAAACTCTCCAATTTCAAGCCCTAATTCCTCAAATTTTCACCCTTAAATCCTATAAAATTCGATTTAACAACTGAAAATCACCATAGAATCGAGTTTTAGGTTCAAGTAACTTACCTCAATGAAAACCCCCTAGATTCTGTCTTCAAAATCCTCCAAAAATCTCCAACTCCTGATAGAACTGGTGGAAAATAACCCAAATTTCGCAAAGGGAAAACTTATGTACTTTCTGCCTAGGCACTCGCACCTGCGGCCCATTTTCCCGCATATGCGGACCGCTTCTGCGGTCCAGACCACCACAGCTATGACTTCCACTTAATCTACCAAAACCGCTTTCGCGGTCACCCTACCGCACTTGCGGTCTCGCAGGTGCGCTCCACCTTCCGCACCTGCGGTTCCTACTCTTCTCAGCCTTGGCCGCACCTGTGGGTTTTTCTTTTCTTTAGCGGTCTCGCACCTGTGGTCCCCACTCCGCAAGTGCAGTTATGACAGAACCAACAGCTTCAACTGCATTCTCAAATTTCAAAACATTCTGATAGCAATTCAAAATCATCTCGAGGCCCCTGGTACCTCATCCAAAAATACGAACAAGTCACGTATCATCATTCAAACTCATGCCAACCCTCGGAACACTCAAAATAATATCGAAACGCCAAATCACCCTAGGATTCAAGCTTAAGGATTTAGAAACTTCCGAACTCCGCAACTGATCCAAAAACCTATCAAACCTCATCCAAATTACCTGAAATTTTGCACACACGTCACAAATAACACAACGGGCCTACTCCAATTTATGGAATTCCATTCCGACCCCAATATCAAGATTTTCACTGCCAACTGAAAAATGCCAAATTTCTAATTTCGCCAATTCAAGCCTAAATCTACCATGGACCCTCCAAATAACACTCCGAACACTCTCCTAAATCCCAAATCACCTAACGAAGATATCTAAACCATAAAAACCAAATTCTGAGATCATTTACTCACAAGTCAACTTCCGGTTAATTTTTCCAACTAAAGCTTCCAAATAAGAGACTAAGGGTCTCATTTCACTCCATGACCAATCCAAACACAGAACAACCAAAACGACATGATGAAATACAGTTTAACAACACGTAAAGAAGCAGAAATGGGGAGAACGGGATTATGACTCATAAAACCACCGGCTGGATCGTTACATCCTCCCCTTCTTAAACAAACGTCTGTCCTCGATCGAGTGAAGAAACATACCTGAAGCCTCAAATAGATGAGGATATATTCTCCGCATCTCCCGCTCAGTTTCCCATGTAGCCTCCTCCACGATCCGACCTCTCCACTGCACTTTCACTGAAGCTATATCCTTTAATCTCAACTTTCGAACCTGACGCTCCAAAATAGCCACTAGCCCACATCAAAAGTCAAATCACCATCTAGCTGAACCGTGTTGAAATCCAAAACATGAGACGAATCACTAATATACTTTCGGAGAATAAAAACATGAAATACTGGATGCACACTCAACAAGCTGGGTGGCAAAGCAAGCTCATAAGCCACTTCCCCAATCCTCCGAAGTACCTCAAAAGGACCAATGAACCGAGTACTCAATTAACCCTTCTTCCCAAATATCATAACACTCTTCATAGGTGAAACCTTCAGTAGAACCTTCTCCCCAACCATGTAAGACATATCGCGGTCCTTCCTATCAACATAACTCTTCTGTCTCGACTGTGTTGTACAAACCCGCTCCTGAATAACTCTTACCTTGTCCAAAGCATCCTGTACTAAGTCTGTCCCCAAAAGTCTGCCCTCGCTCGGCTCAGACCATCCCATTGGAGATCTATATTATCTCCCATATAAAGCCTCATATGGAGCCATCTGAATACTTGACTCATAACTATTGTTATATGCAAACTCCGCAAGCGGTAGAAACTGATCCCATGAACCCCCCAAAATTAATGACACAAGCGCGCAACATGTCCTCCAATATCTGAATAGTGCGCTTGGACTGGCCGTCCGTCTGAGGGTAAAAAGCTGTGCTCAACTCAACCTGAGTACCCAACCTCTCTGCACAGCCCTCAAAAACTACAAAGTGAACTGATTACCTCTATCTAAAATGATAGAAATTAGAACCCCATGCAAGCGATCAATCTCTCGGATATGAATCTATGCTAACCACTCTGAAGAATAGGTAGTACATAGAGAAATGAAGTGCACGGACTTGGTCAGCCGATCCATGATAATAGGCTATAATTACGTATTTTAGTCAATTATTACACTCTAATTTACTGCACTTTAGTTGAGTTTGCGCTTTAATCGCTAGTGTTTTGCACTAACGTTGTGTTTTATGCCTTGTAGCAGTGATTTTGAGCTATATAGATGTTATGGAATGAATTCAAGTGATTTGGAGCTTTGAAGTCTGATTAAAAGCTCAAGGAATTAAGCCGGGATCAGGTTCGTGGGTCAAATTTGATAATTAAGTACGAACGAAGACTCGAGGAGGCATATTGCACACTGTCTAATAAAATAGACATATCTTTTTGCTCAAAACTCAATTTAGGCTCCACGATAAATGGTTGGAAATCTAACTCAAAGGGATACAACTTTCATGTTTTATGTTGTTCCAAATTCCAAATGGAATAGGGTGAAAAACTGCGATTACGGTATGACCGCGGTAGAACACCGCGGCAGAACATTACCAAAGATTCAGAGGACCTATTTGGCCGCGGTCCCGGCGTAAGGGCGGTGGGACTGCGGTAGAACACGTAAATTTCAGGGACAAAAGTGCAAAACACGAGATTTTAAGCCCTAAACCCTATATTAAACGTAGGAGGCCGACCAAGAATAAAAGGGGGACATATTTTGGATACAAATTAGACCTAAGGAGGCAAGAACACATTGAGAGCAAGGCGGGAAATTCTTCAACAAGTTTTTCCTTCCTCTTCCTATTTTTCATTGTTGGTTATGATTTTTAGTATTGTAATTTTACTTACTATTATGAGTAGCTAATTCGTTTTGTAGGGTTTTGGTGAAACCCGTTGGGGATGATTTGGTTGTTATATTAATATAGTTTTGAATGGGCTGTTTATCTCTATTTGTTCAACTACGTTTTGATTGTGGTTAATTGAAAGGATCCTCAATTATCCGTTCCTATTTATTATATATCCGCTTGAGAGAGAGTGCATATTTAGGTAGATGTTTGAACAACATCACTCCCGGAGTATAGGCGAGAGTCATAACCGAGGGTTTAGAGGTTGGATTAGAGATAACGATACCTCGGGTGCGATCTAAGTGAACTGTAATGCGAATCTAGCTAGCGTAGCTTGAGAGAGTGCGTCTAGTAAATTATCATAATTTCTTGAGAGAGATTTATGATAGATGGAAAGGCTTGAATTGGCGAAGTTAGTATTTTGGCGATTTCCGGTGGATAGGTGAGATTTTGATCCGGGAGTTAGAATGAAATTCTGAGAGTTGTTATAGCTTCATTGTGTCATTTGGGATGTGTGTGCAAAATTTCAGGTCATTCGGACATCGTTTGGTCGGGTTTTTGATCGAAATTGTATTTCAGAAGTTTTTAGAAACTTAGGCTTGAATGCGATGAGTTTTAGGTAATTTGATGTTGTTTGAGGTATTTTGATGATTGGAACAGGTTTGAATGATGTTGTGAATTATGTTGGCATGTTTGGTCGGGGTCCCATGAGGCTTGGATAAGTTTTGGAAGATTTTTGCCGTTTTGAGCATAAGCGTGTAATGATCCAAAGGTCCATTTTTAGTTCTAGAGATCGAAATTTGATTTCGAGACTTTCGGAATTTTGATAATGAATTATAGGACTGATTTGGAAAGTTTGGTTTAATTTCATCAAGTCGCAATTGGATTTTTGACGCGAAATATGTGTTAATTGTTTAACGAGCGAAATGGATATCTCACTGAGAAAATGAGCTCCGAATTGGGTTTCGATTGAAGGGATATGTTCGTATTATTATTTGTGACTCATAGGAACAAGAATCATCGAAATTCGAGGTCCCAGGCCGCCCGAGAAATGAATTTTTGAGTAAAATTATTTTCTGAAAATATTTAAGGAAAATGGAAATAAAATTTGATTAGAAAGTGATGGTATCAGGCCCGTACTTTGGTTTCGGCGCCCGGTACAGGTCTTATATATGGTTTAAGAACTTTATGTAAAGTTTGGTTGAAAACGGACGTCGTTTGACGTGTTTCGGACTCATGATGGAAAATTTGATGTTTTATGAAATTTGAAAGAATTCTTGGATTTTAAAGCTTAATTCATGGTATATGACGTTATTTTGCCGATTTGATCGCACGGTTAAGTTCGTAGGATGTTGTTGAGTTTGTGTATGTGTTTGGTTAGGAGCCCCGAGGGCTCGCGAGTGTTTCGGAGGTGTCTCGGAGTGATTTCGGACTTAGGAAAAGTGCAGAAAATTGCAGAAATAGTACAGTAGCCATGAACAGTACCCAATGAATAGTGTCCGTGAATAGTGCCCGTGAACAGTGTCTGTGAACAGTGACGTGAAGAGTTCCGGACAGAATGTTAAGTTTTGGAAATGGGACTTCGAACCCATTTTTCATTTTTTGCGATTTGGAGCTCGGATAGGGCGATTTTTGGACAGATTTTTCATAGAGAACAATGGGGTAAGTGTTCTTAACTCAATTTTGGTTATATTACTCGAATCTGTTGCAAGTTTTATCGTTAATCGTGAATTTAAGGGAGAAAAACTTAGAAACTCTCTCGGATATAATTGAGGATTTGAAGGTCGAAACGATATAGGAAATTATTAAATTTGGTATGGTTAGACTCGTGGAGAGATAAAGAACACGTTGATGTAAAAATTCCTGAATTTTGGGACGTAGGAGGGCTCGGGTTTTTGGTAATTTCGAGAATCTTGATATTTTTCGATTCTTTTGAATGGGCTTTGTTCCCATAACGCATTGTGACATATTCATTCTGATTTTGATAGATTCGACGCACGTGTAGATCAATTCGAAGGGCAAAGGCGTCGCGAATTAAAGAAATAGCTGGTTTGAGGTTAGTAATAGATGTAAATGCTGTGTTGAGGGTTTAAAATCCCGAATTTTCACATCATGGTACTATATTAAGGTGACTTGCACATCGGATAATGGGCGTGGGATAGAGCACTATTGGGGATTGTAACTTGGTCTATCCCGCTTAAGGAAAAGACTACCTAATTGCTTGGAGTTGAATTGACATCCTAATAAATGGATTAATTATCATAATTGGGCTTCGTGCCAACTGTTTGAATCCTTCAGGGATTGTTTTACTGGTTTCTTACCATGTGTACAGAAAAATTGAACTCAGTCCTAGTATTTAATACTGTTTTGCAAACTCAGCCACTTTTCTCAAAACTTGGGACTTAAATAGTATTTCTAATGAAGTTTGGGCTGAATAATTTATTTGCTATTGTGCCGAGAGGCTTATGTGATTTTGGACTGATTATGGGATTGGGTTGCGTGCCGCATCGGTATTATATTTATGGGATCGGGCTGCGCGCCACAGCGGTATTATATTGATATTGATATGAGGCCGAGGGCCTAGATTTAATGCCACGAGATGGCTTGATATTGCGCTTGGGCTGTAGGAGCCCCTCCGGAGTCTGTACACACCCCCAGTGAGCGCCGTCGACGATAAATAAATGGATTGCTCGGGCTGCACGCCGCACTGGGTACTAGAGAGTACCGGTTTATGTGCTGCATTTTATATTTGACTGTCATTATTTATTTCTCTATTGCAACATTATTAATTTTGTTGGTTATCTTAATTGATGTTACCTGGTGAACTGTTGTGATTATAGTTTATCTTGGGCCTATTTAGGATTACTTACTCTCAGCCTTTATTTATGTTTATTACTCTCTGGGTTGGAAGTACTCAGTTTACTCCCTGCACCTCGTGTGCAGATACAAGTGTACCTACTGAGGCTGAGTGAGACTCTCTCTGTCGAGCATCGTGTCCGGGAGCATTAAGGTAGCTGCATGGCGTTCGCAGTCCTGATCTTCCCATCTATCCTATTATTTTATTTCGCATTTTCTTTAGAAAAATATGTAGTAGGGTGACAATCGTGTATTAGAGGCTCAGACTTGTGACACCTGATCGATTGGGCTGTGTAATAGTATTTCCACTTGGGTTTTCCACATGTTTAACTACATTTAAGACTTTCAGGGTTATGACTTAGTAATTAATTGTGTTAATTGAATCATGAATTACATAAAAAGGGTTAAGGTTGGTAAATTGGTCGGCCTTGCCTAGCAGTGTGTTGGGCGCCATCACGAACGGGATTTGGGGTCGTGACATCAATATACTGGTCTGCAGAGGCGTATCTAAGATTTTAAGAACATGGGTGCACCATTATCTTTAAGATAAAATCTTGGTTCAAATATACAAAATTTATGTTGATAACAAGTTGCCGAGGAAACTATATTAATATTACATTCACAAAAAACATCATTCACTTTGCAGTTGTCCTCGACGAGTTTTCATACTTTGAAAACGGTCGATAATAGCATCATTACTTACAGTTTTGAATATCTTACGCTCTATATAGTAAACTAAACAATCATTTAAAAAATCATCATCCATCCTATTACGTAAATCATTTTTGATGTACTTCATTGATGAGAATGCTCTTTCCACGCTTGCGGTAGCAACAAGTATAAGCAAAGTCAACTTCACAAGTAAATAAAAAAGTGGCCAAGTAATATCCAATTTTGTCTCTATCATGACTCTAGCGAAATCTTTAATTCCCTTCAAGTTAAGAAATCTGCTATCACACTTTTGAGCATAGACAATGAAACTATCAAGTTGGAAACTGAGTTCTCGAAGCTTGTTATCACCAAACTCACTTGCATAATATCCTGCCAACTTCATTATCTTGTCCTTATCAAAATTAGCAAATGCATTAACCGGATTCAAACTGGCAATACCAAGTAGTAAGTCAGTAGTCACAACATCAAAACGATCATTAAGCTCTTGAAATTCCATATCAATAACCGTAGTAAATACTTCAACATGAAAGTGATGTAAATATGAAACTTCGGACCTCTTACGCTTTGACTTTCCTAGAGTATAGTCATTATCCTTCTTGGAAATTAGAATATCATGTTTACTATAAAATGAGCACACCTCATCCCATAAAGACTTCCATTCAGTTTCTCTCATCATTTGCAACCTTTTCTTTGCAAGGTCAAGCATTCCCATAGCATTAACAATATCTTGATCTTTATTTTGTAAAGCATTGCTCAATTCATTTGTAAATAACAATACCTTAAACATCAAGTGCAATATAAAAATAAATCCAAATTCTTGAATTTTGGCTCAAAATATTTCCCGCTGCAAATCTATCAAGATGATATGGACAATCACGCTTCATATCTTTAAGCACATTAACAATTGAAGGAAATAAAACCATCAAATTGTCCAAGGTTTTAAAATGAGACCCCCAACGAGTATCACCCGGTCGTTGGAGGCCGCGTTCTTGATTCAAACCTTGCCCCGTATAGAATTCTCCAAATTTAAGCAACTCTTCCAACTTGTCTGCTTGATGTTGTCGAAGTGAATCCATGCGCTTAAATGAAGACCCAATAGTATTCAAAACATTAGTCACAACATAAAAGAAATTATCCACATCTGAATGCTTTTTAGAAAGAGCTACAAGTGCTAGTTGCAATTGATGAGCAAAACAGTGAATACAATATGCAGATGGAGTATCTTGTAAAATTAAAGACTTGAGACCATTTATTTTTCCTTGCATATTACTAGCTCCATCATAACCTTGTCCACGTATCTTGGATTTACTTAAAGAATGATCCAAAAGCAAAGAATAAATTGCTTTTTGTAATGATGAGGAAGAAGTATCACTCATGTGGACAATACCCACGAATCGCTCTATCACCATTCCATTTTTGTTGACATATTGCAAAATTAAGGCCATTTGCTCCTTATGTGAGACGTCCTTTGATTCATCAACCAATATTGCAAAATAATCACTATCCAAATCTTCAATAATAGCTTTAGTTGTTTCTTTAGCACAAGCTTCTACAATCTCTTTTTGAATTGTTGGACAAATCATCATATCATTTTGTGGAGCATGACGTAATATTACTCTTCCCACATCCGGATGTCGATCTCCATGCCATTCCAAAACAAGAAAGCCACCTTTATATTCAGATTCTTCACTTTCATCATGTCCACAAAATGGAAATCCCGATATTAAAAGAAATCTTGCCACATCAATTGATGCGTTTAAGCGTATCCGGTAATCACTTTTTACTTTTTCACTTTGCTTATCAAAAGAAGATTGAATTGATTGACGTTGATTTTTCAAATCTAGCATCCTATTGAAACATTTGTGATGGATTTTATTTACTTCACCAACATGTGCTTTTAATCTTTCCACACCCTTGTTCCATCCCCTAAAATCATCTTTTGTAAATGCATCCCCGCATTTTCACGATTTTCAAGTTCATTCTTGAACAAATAACAACACAAGCAAAATGTTGCATCTCCTTTTATGCTATACTCCAACCATTGAGAATATGATCCCTTAAACCAAGTGGGACTAAATTGACGGATTTTACTCCCAATCGTAGTTTTAGGAAAGACATGACCAATCGGTGCAAGGCCCTTTGTTTATATAATATCTCCTCACTTCATCTCGAATATTAGGACCATAATCCGAGATTGGCATTCTTTCTTTGGGATCCGATTCAAACGATTTCAAGTCAAACACATTATTCACATTTGAAAGCAGAGAAAGATTTGTCCCCCTTTGAACTTCCGGAGCAATTTGTGAACTCATGGATGGCCAACTAGCACTAGAACTTGGTTCACCATTTTTCGGCTTGGTGAGAAATCTATCCATTTTAATTCTTATGGATTGTTCCTGCAAAATTGTATATTCACACTTTTATTTAATCTATCTTAATTCAAAGTATCTGACTCGGCCACATATTTTCTCAAACATAATATGTGCACAAATTTAATAAACTATCAAAATTCAAGACTTCAAAGCCCTAGCTCTCCCAAATTCCCAATAGAAATAGCATTCAACGGCTTCTCATTACAATAATAAACAATCATAACCACTATCAATAAGACAAAATATCAGCAAGAAATTCAAACATTGAGCAAAACAGAAAAGCAGAGAGCGCGGAATAGGCTAGCAGCGAGTGAATTAAAATACATAGCAAGGAGAGAGAGAATAGTTACATACTTGAGAATTTTAAAGGAATGTGAAGGAGAAATTGTTACTTTCTTGAAGAATTCACATTCCAAGTCACATAGAAGAGAGAGAGAGAGAGAGAGAGAGAGAGAGAGAGAGAGAGAGAGAGAGAGAGAGAGAGAGAGNGACAGAGAGTTGAGAGTATTTTGTTTCTAGGGATTTGATGATTAATACCTAAATTCCCCCTTAAAAACGTGGGATCTGTTTTTAGACAAGAGGGACTTTTAAGGAAAAAAAATAAAAAAAAATAAAATAAAATACCGGGGAATCGATCCCGTGACCTGGGGTGTATAGGGGCACCAATTTACCAGTGTACCAAGGTAGTCATTTCAGTATGGAGTTTATACCTTTGGCGTAAAATTTAGTGATTCTTGTGATTGATGTAGAATTACTTAGACATTAACTTTATGTATCTCTAACGCATGATTGTACATCTTTCTTTGATAATATGTCACTGAGGCGTGTATGTTTGAAATGAAGCTTCTTATGCCCTCCAATATAATGAATTTGCTTTACATACAGATTTAGCATTAACTTACCATTTGTTGCTGCAGTTTTCTTCGTCCTCCTCTCTTTAGAATATCAAAACAGTATCTTCAATTTTCTTTTGCCACATTTGTTTTTACTTCGAGTAATAATATTCTGCATCTCGTGCATGTGGAAGGGACAAGAAGTACATAGGAACCGATCTTTCTGATATTCATGATATTACTTTTAACTACGTAAGTCCTTCAGCTAGCTGTTAAGTTTTGAGCCAAGACTTGTATTCACAGGGAAACTATTATGCAGATTATAAACACAACCAGAAGTGTATGCACTAAACTTTGTAATAGAAACTATACTTTAACAATATAACTTCCTATACTTTTGTATATGACTTTTTATATTTAACAAAATTGAACTATTACCATGAAGGATACGTGAGGAACATGATTTCAGCAACTTTGTTGATCAAATTCAATCACACTTTAATGGATATATAGAAGAACCTTTGATAGTTATTTTGTAACTTATCGAAGCTCAAAATTTCTGAGAGTCACTAATTAAAAATTTTATATTTAAATTTATAATCCATTTTGTACACATGTAATTAATCAGTACACAATTGTTGGTATGCTTCAAAATAGCGGCAGAGCCAGAAATTGAAGCTTATCGGTTCGAGATTCTAGAACATTTTAAGTTATTGGGTTCTAAATTAATAACTTGTACATGTATAATGAATTTCATCAAATAAATACAGGGTTTGAATCAAAGCTACTGGATTAGCCAAACACGTAAATCGCTCTCTAGCTCCGCCCTTGCTTCAAAACTATGGATAAATCCTACTTTCTCGCAAACGATTGAGTTTAAGTCCAAGTTTGTCAACATGATAATTTTGTTACTGTGTACTAAAAAAATATTAATATGATTTTTTCATCTTACAGCTTGGAAGACTTAATGGCAGACGGAATGTAAGTGCGTCACTTATCCTTTTTATTCTTATTTATCTTATCACTCTTGGTGAAATTACTTTATTAAACAATATTTTACTTATACAAAGAAGTTTGGCTTCAGATTCAACTCAATAGTTCCATCAGACATGTCAACAAATTCTCAGTCGACTGATTGAGTAGAATATAGGAATTGATGTCGGTTCCTCAATATTGGTGTCATCACTTTACATTTCTGTATCTCTAACTGCTCTTGCTTGTCATTATTTTATCAAGGACCTGACAAATGTTCTTTTGAGCGAAGAACATGGTATGTATGAATGCTATGTTGTTCATGTTGCGGAAGTCAAATGTATATAGTGTGAATGAGTCACAGCTACTATACCAAAAAATTATGGCAGCCACCAAATAATAAATAAGACAATAAAGTAATAATAAAAGGAACACCAGAATTTACGAGGTTCGGCTAATTTTGCCTACTCCTCGGACACAAACAATATTTTATTTCACTCCAAAAATACAAGTGAAATAATACTAAAGAGAGAAGATACAAATACCTTAAACAGATGAGAAGGCAAATGAGAGGTGGTTTAAATCCTAAACATTAGGCCTTCTTTTATAAGGGGAAAATCCCCCCCAACTTCACTTCCCAACCAATGTGGGATGGAACTTTTGTCAAACTTCAACAAATCTCCACCTTGGCAAAATTTCACATCTTCAATTTTCTCTCGGTAATAAATTTTGGTTGTGTCTCCATCTTCAATGTTCAACAATGTTGATCAAATCCAAACAATGTTGAAACTTGATCGCAGTCATCACCTTTGTCAGCATATCAGCAGGATTCTCCATAGTATGAATTTTCTTCACCGTGACTCCACCTTCTTCTATGA
>MU700177.1:0-19660 GCA_026770625.1 Nicotiana glauca
TTGTGAATCTATTAGTAATTCAGTGATAACATTTGCGCCTGTTCTGGATTATGTTAGTAACATGGGCCTGATTCAAGCATAAGGGCCCAGATCCAGTAGCAATAGCCTTTTGTGTCCCCTTAGTCGAACCAATGTATACGAATTGGGCTAAGATGAGCCCTGTGCTCAACTGTGCGTTACCCTTCACTGGCCTGATTTCAAGGCCCAAAACACATGAAGGCTTGGACATAAAATGAAATATAAATACAAACCATAACTAGGCAACATTATTTGTTATTTTGGTAAGGCAAAAACAATAGTAGAAAATATAGTACACTATAGGCTTGACCTTTAAAATAAGTTAGATGAGCCTCATTTAAGAATAAAAATGCATGGGGCCCTCAATTAACTGTTATAAAACACGTAGATTTGGAAGGACAGTTTAGCGAATTTCATGGTCTTTCCCAAAGGTAACAAGACGTAGATATTTTAGGCGCAATTTATAATATACATTCTCAGGTACGGGTGCACATTTATGTGACCCAAATCTAAATTTCAACGAAGTCGAAATGTATTAAAAGCCACAGGCGTACTGGTACGGTGTGGCCCGAAATGCATTTTCACGACGTTGTAATTCTTTTTTTAAAAAGTGATAAAGCGGAATATAATAATGCACATAAATTGGAATATATAAAGAAATCAGATAAAAACAAATACAACAGTTGAGCGACCGTGCTAGAACCACGGAATTNTAAATTGGAAAAACTCCCTCCCTTTTATTATATCCCTTCCTGGGGTGTAGTAATAGCGGTAAAAAAGGAGGTGTGACACTACTGTCTGAATCTAGATAGACAGAAACAAAAATATAGGGAAATAATTCTTCGACTGCGGATCGGCATGAAGGAGAAGCAGCTCACCGTAGAAGTCCCAAGGGCGCTCACTGATGCGCACCAGAGTAGTGTCCAGATCCACCTGCCTCAAATCCTGTACATTTAAGTACAGAAGCGTCGCATGAGTACATAAACAATATGTACCCAATAAGTATCCCTCCTAATCTCGAAGAAGTAGAGATAAGAGGTCGACTTGATACTTACTAAGGTCAAGAAATAACGAGAATCATTTAAACAAGCAGGTACAACTCAAGTCATAAATCTTCCAAGTATGAAATAGAAATTCTTCCTTTAACCTTTCATAGAGTGTTTTCATTCATATTTAAATATTTAAGCAAATCTGGAATTTTAACCACAAGTAGAAGCTAGATAGCTCATACACAAATAACCACCGAGGAACGTACAGCCCAATCCAACAGAAAAGTAAATGTGCACTGCCGAGGGTCGAATAGCTCGAACCATAGATGCATCTATTACCCCGCTCACGAATCATACGTGCGACGTGGTAAAATGTAAATCACAATCACCCCGCTCGCGAATCATACATGCGACGCAGGTACACATAAAAATACATGTTCTTCCAAGTACAAGTCAATTCTCTTTTAATAATTCCAAAATAAATGAAATTGAATCCCTTTATAATTTTAGTGTCCAACTCGTTAGGATCTAAAAAATTCAACAGCCAACAAGATTACAGATATTTCACATATAACATGCTTTAGGATCCTAGACTACCCGAACTGTCATAAAGTCGCTACGCACGGACTCTCGTCATCTGGTACGTACGTAGCCCCCGCATATAAAGCAATTTGGTTATTTATTATACCTATGGGGACATTTCCCTCTTACAAGATTAGAAAGGAGACTCACCTCGCTCGAAAGTGCACTTCCAAGTTCCAAGAACGAGCCCAAGTCTTTAATTCGAAACCGAACAATCTCAAACTAATCAAATGAAGTAAGAACTAGCCAGTAAAGGCTCACAAAGTTGAATTCTAACTATTTAAGTGATTTCCCAACCTTTTCCATAAGTTTCCTAAATTCCGACCTCGGGCCCACATGCCCGGATTCCGAGATTTTTCGAAGGAAGTTGTTCTCTATCACCTAAGGATCACAAATATATGATTTCTAGTTCATTACATGGCAAATTACATGATTAAATTTTAGTTTTTTATTAAACCCTAGGTCTAGCTGTATCCCCCTGATTTTACTTAATTTTTAGTGTTAAATCTACCTAATGTTTATGTATTTGAACTAAAAGTGAGTGGGGATTACTTACCTTGCAATGTTATGTTGAACCCTCCTCTTTGGAATCACCAAAATTGCCAAAGTGTTGAGAGAAATGTGAGAGGAATGAGCTTGAGCTAGTATTAATTGAACCCTTCTGTCCCCAGCTATTTTCGCATCTGCGGAAGTATTTCCTCTTCTGCGGAATCCGCTTCTGCGGAAAATGGCCGCTGCTGCTGCTTTTGGAAATTGGGGCTGGACCGCTTCTCCGATCTGGGGGCCGCATAGGAGGAACCGCTTTTGCGGTCCCTGGGCCGCTTCTGCGGTTTCCCCTGGCCTGCCCCTTCTCCCTTCTGCGATTAAATGACCGCATATGCGGTCCAAGAACCGCAGATGCAGTTATAACAGAAGCAGCAAGCTTCAGTCATTTTCAAATTTTCTATCTTCACTCGAACCTCGCTCGATTGACGCTCGGGACTCCCGTGCCCCGTCCGAACATACTGACAAGTCCGAAATCACGAGGCGGACTTACTCGAACCCTCGAAACACTCAAAACAATATTAAATCGAGGGATCAAACCAAAACCAAATGAATCAAATTATAGAACTTCAAGTTCTTAATTCTCCTCCAACGGGTCAAAAAGCCCTTAAACTACTCGGATTGACACCAAATTTTAAGGGTAAGACTTAACTGATATTTTGAACTTGTACCAAGTTTAGGAATCGAAAATCCGAACCCGATACCTAGGAAAACAATGATTTCTTAGTTTATTTAAATCTTTGAAACTTTAACTTAACAATTTCACATAAAAATTCGGTACTCGGGCTAGGGACCTTGGAATTTGATTCCGGGCATAGCCCAGGTCCCATATTTTCCCACGGACACTCAGAAATTATCAAATCACGATTCCGGGTCTGTTTTCCCAAAATGTTGACCGAAGTCAAACTTGGCTCTTTTGAAAGAACTTAAAGAAGCAACTAGACTTATTCTTGCCCAAAACTCTTCTAACTTCCGAACCACCCGTCCCCGCAAGTCATAACTTAGCTAAAGCAAGTGCGGGAAGTTGTATTTAAGGGAACGAGATTCAAAAATGCAAAACGACCAGTCGGGTCGTTACACGAGGCTTGTGATATGTGTGGAGGAAACCATTTGAAACATGAATGACAAGAAATCAATCAAAATGATAAACAGGTTAATGCAATCGATTACAAGCAGTACCCCTTTGGAAGTACAATGGCACATAAACATCCAGGATTTCAATAGAGCAATCCAAATGGTGCCGAGAACTCTGAGAGCTTCCAGAAGCCACAGGTACAAGGTCCACCTGGTTACCAATATCAAAACCATGGGCAATCAAATTTCAGACCTTATCAGTAAGCAGCTCCATATCAGCAAAAGCCTCAGCAAACACATCCAAGTATTGATGACCTTTTGTACAAATACATTAAGGTCACAGATGAAAAAATGGAAAGCCAAAATCCAGCCCTTAAAAATTTAGAAATCCAACTGAACCAATTGGCAACTCTTGTGTCAGAAAAAATTCAAGGCCCCTTACAAGCAATACGGAGAAAAATCCAAAGGAACACCTTAATGCCATCACCTTAAGATCAGTTAAGGAGCTTGATGAACCCAATAAAGTCAGACAAGAAGAGAACTAGTCAGAAAAATAGGTAAACAAGAGTAAGAATGTTGAAACACCCTCTAAACCATTAGAAGATAAAGATGTCAAGAAAAAAGAAGAGAAAAATATTGAAAAAATGATTCCTCTCCCCGTGACAATTCCTTTTCCACAAAAAATGAAAAGAGAAAAGCTTGATGGTGAATTTGCAAAGTTTTTAGAAAGCTTGAAACAAATTCATATTAATATTCCTTTCACTGATGCTTTGATGCAAATGCCTTCATATGCTAAATTTTTAAAAGAAATTTTGTCAAGTAAAAGGAAATTGGAAGAAGTTTCTGTGGTAATGCTTACTGCAAAATGTAGTGTTGTACTTCAAAATAAGCTACCACAAAAACTTGGTGATCCTGGCAATTTTACCATTCCATGCACTCTGGGAGGAGTATATTTTGAAAAAGCACTTTGTGATTCTGGAGCTTTAATAAATTTGATGTCATTTTCTATCTTTAGAAAATTGGATCTTGGTGAAATGAAAGACATAGGTGTTTCTCTTCAATTTGCATATCAAAGTACTAAAAAACCTAAGGGAATAATTGAAAATGTGCTTGTAAGAGTAGATAAGTTTGTTTTCCCTGTAGATTTTATAGTACTTGAAATGAAAGAATGTCCTGATGAACCGATAATTTTGGGTAAATCATTTCTTGCTACAGGAAGAGCGATCATAGATGTTCATCAAGGGCAACTAATCTTGAGAGTTGATGAAGAAAGAGTCATTTTTGATATGCAAAAGATACTAATATTTTCAGGAGATGAGACATCATCTTCATGCTTTCTATTGACATGATTAGTGATCTTGCAGATGAATTCAAAGATGATCAATTAATTTCAGACTCAATGGAAAGATGTTTGACCAAATCAGGCACCGCACAAGATGATGATCCCATAATTAGGAGAGAAACTGAAATACTGGAAAAAATTATGAGGATAAGGAGATGCAATCAGAAGAAGTTCAACCAAAAATTGAACTCAAAGTTCTTCCTTCTCATTTAAAATATGTTTATCTTGAGGAAGAATTATTTCCAGTAATTATTTCATCTTCCTTGACCGCAGAACAAGAAGAAAGACTAATTCAAGTATTAAAAGCACACAAAGGAGCTTTAGGGTGGACTGTAGAGGATATTAAAGGGATTAGTCCAGCAATTTGTACGCATAGAATCCTCATGGAAGATAGCTACAAGCCAATAATCCAACCCCAAAGGAGATTGAATCATGCAATGCAGGAAGTGGTGAAAAAGGAGATTGTCAAGCTTCTAGTGGCAGGTATTATTTACCCAATTTCAGATAGCCCTTGGATAAGTCCAGTTCAGGTAGTACCAAAGAAAGGAGGTATGACAGTTATAAAGAATGAAAATAATGAACTCATACCTATCAGGACTGTCACGGGATGGAGAGTCTGTATTGATTACAGACGTCTCAATGATTCTACTAGAAAAGGTCATTTTCCTTTGCCATTTATTGATCAAATGTTGGAAAGAATTGCAGGATATGGGTTTTATTGTTTTCTTGATGGCTATTCAGCGTATAACCAGATACCAATTGCACCAGAAGATCAGGATAAGACAACCTTCGCATGTCCTCATGGAACATATGTTTATTAGAGAATGCCATTTGGTTTGTCAACGCCCCTGCTACATTTCAGCGTTGCATGTCAGCAATTTTCTCTGACATGACCGAGAAATTTCTCGAGATTTTTATGGATGATTTCACACTCTTTGGAAAAACATTTAAGGATTGTCTTTATCTCTTGACTTTAGTTCTTAAGAGATGTGAACAAACAAACTTGATTCTTAATTGGGAAAAATATTATTTTATTGTTACTGAGGGAATTATTTTAGGACATAAAATCACTGCTAAAGGGATATAAGTTGATAAGGCTAAAATTGATCTTATTGCAAGATTACCCCCTCCTACAGCTATTAAAGGCATTAGAAGTTTTCTAGGTCATGCAGGTTTTTTCAGACGGTTCATAAAAGATTTTTCAAAGATTTCAAAACCGTTGACTAACCTCTTGATGAAAGATACTAATAGCCTGTTTGGCCAAGCTTCTTTTTGGCAAAACGTGCTTCTTTTTTTTTTGCCAAAAGCATTTTTGGCCAAAAATTGAGATGTTTGGCCAAGCTTTTGGAAGGAAAAAAGTGCTTTTGAGGAGAAGCAGAAGCAGTTTTGGAGAAGCACAAAAAAGTAGCTTCTCTTTAAAAGCACTTTTTTGAGAAGCATTTTTGAGAAAAATACACTTAGAAGCAGTTTTTTAAAGCTTGGCCAAACACTAATTGCTACTCAGAAGTGATTTTCAAACTAATTAACCAAACACAAACTGCTTCTCATCAAAAGTACTTTTAAGAAAAGCACTTTTTTAAAAAAAAACACTTTCTCAAAATAAGCTGATTTTTGCAGCTTGGCCAAACGGGCTATAAGTTTAAATTTTCAGGTGATTGCCTAGATGCATTTGAGACCCTTAAGACAAAGTTATCAACTTCCCCTGTAGTTTTGTTCCCTAACTAGAATCAGCCTTTTGAAGTTATGTGTTATGCTAGTGATAGGTATAATCCAAGTCATTAACTTGCAATAGGTGGTAATCACTTACCTTGACATGGATGATGAAAATGGAGCTCCGAAATCGCTCCTAGGTCGGCTCCCATGAAGGAAACGAGATAAAATGAGCCAAATCCATTTTTTTACACTTATACACTTCCCAGAAGCCTCATCTTCGCGTTCGCGAGAACCCCACCGCATTTGCGAAGAAGAAAATTCCCAAAAACCACTTTTCAAACTCTTTTCAGAAAGCCTCTAGTATAACTACCATAAATTTTTGTACAACATTAAAAATTAAAAATGGTTTAATATTTTGAAAACTAGACACAAAGGGATACAACTTTTGATTTTGGATCATCTCCAAATTCCTAAAAGATTGTGAGATACGAGCCTCCGAAGTCAGACATGTGCAACAGAGACTTCCTTCTTCGCGAACTCGAGGTTCTGTTCGCGAACGCGAAGACAGAGTCCCTGAAGCCAAATCCTTCTTCGTGAATGCGAGAGGATCCTCACGAACGTGAAGAAAAACACCAGACACCAGCAACAGCTATTGCAAAACAGCCCAAAATAATCCGAAATCGCCCGAAACACCCCCGAGGCCCCATCCAATCACAAAATTAGTACCATAACATAACACGGACCTATTAGAGGCCTCAAATCATATCAAACAATATCGGAATCATGAATCACATCCCAATTCGAGCTTAATGAACTTTAGAACCTCAAACTTCTACATTCGATGTCGAAACCTATCAAATCACGTCCAATTGATCTCAAATTTTGCACACAAGTCACATTCGACATTACGGACCTACTCCAACCTTCGAAATTGGATTCCGACCCCGATATCAAAAACTCCACTTCTGGTCAAACTCCTCAAAAGCCTTCAAATTTTTATCTTTAGCCAAATGGCTCCAAAATGACCCACGGACCTCCGAATTAACTTTTGATCGTGCTCCCCACACCAGAATCACCATACAGAGCTATTCCCATACTCGAAATCCCAAACGGACATTAATAACACTGAAATGCAGTTCAACCCAAACTTATGAAATTCTTTCAAAGATGCTAACTTCCATAATAGTGTCGAAACATTTCCGGGTCTTCGAAAACCTGATCCGGGCATACGTCCAAGTCCAAAATCATCATACGAACCTACTGTAACCTTCGAATCCCGATTTCGAGGTCTTTTACTCAATAATCCAATCTTAGTCAATTCTTTCAACTTAAAGCTTTCGAAATGAGAATTCTCTTTCCAAATCAACTCCGAACTTCCCGAAATTCAATTTCGATTGTGCGTACAAGTCATAATACCTGAAGTGAAGCTACTCATAACCTCAAACTATTAAACTCCATGCAAGAGCTCAAAATGACCGGTCGGGTCGTTACAAATATAGGCAAAGGAGGAACGCTGGGCCTTAAATTACCGAAGGCTGATCGACGAATGAAAATGTTGAAGGCATTTGGGCTCATCATTGAGCCCAGACGTGAAGGCACAGTAGAACCATAGCATTCTGAGCCTGGTTTCACAAAGGGTTTTCAATTGGGCCATGCCAAACCCAATCACTACCAAGGCATGATAAATATCTTAGGCTACACTTAGGGCAGCCTAACTTGAGTTTTTTAATTTACTTTTAAACCTCAAACTCTTTTTATTTTAACCCCTTAGTCCCTTAAAAATTATCTGAACTTCGGAATTTCTTAGCATGCAAGTCTTCTCTTATCCTCTAGAAGCTTCTCCCTAACAGAAAAGATTCCCTAGACCTAAGATTCCCAAAATACCCCTGACGCCCTTGTATTTTACTCCCCAAACTAAAACAAACATGGGTCAACTGACCCAAGACCCCAAACCCAAACGAATGGCTTCTTCTGCCAAAACCAAAGATAACAAAAGCCCAGTAGGTGACCCAAACAAGCAATCCCTGAACAAAGAAACTCAGGGGCGTGATTAAACTAATATTATGACCGAAAAAACTTATTGGTTAATTAATCAAAATGAAAAAGAAAAAGAAAAAGGAATGAAGAAAGAAAAAGAAAAAAAACTAATCTGAACAGCAATTGAACTATTCAACCAAATACTTTAACAAGTTAAACACTAATTTAATACTAGATCATACTAAATAAATCCGGCCAGGCCGGAAAATCAAACCAAATAAAAGAAAAATAGTATTAATCCTAAATCATGCAATTAACCTAAGCAACCTATTTTAAAAATTGAACTAATCAAAAGTAAACAGATTAACTAGAGATAGATGAACAGAAACAGACACAAAAGTGGGGGAAGGAATATATATTGATTTGGGCGAAAATGTTTGAGCAAACAAAGCGAATCAATGAACGACAACGGTTGACGAAGCTTGGCCGGTCATTTTTGACTTAGCATGAAATTCGGTGAGCCTTCAAATGAGCCAAAATGATGCTAATCGATTGTTCTTACTGAGAACAATCGTCTGGCATAAATTCTGACTCAAATCGAGCCTTAAAACCGTTTAAAACTCAGAAAAGGGAACGGATTAGGATTTTCAATTTCTTTTGGAATCAGATTTGAAATTGGAACAAATGGGTGAGGATTTTCGGACAATTGGTGGAATGATGGTGATGAGGGGAGGCTGGGGATTGTAGGGCTAAATTTTGGGGTGGTTTGGAGTATCGCCGTCACCGTGGGGTGATTTTCGGCGGCGGCCGGCGGCGGTGGTTCATAAAGGTAAGAGAGAGAATGAGAGAGACAAAGTGAGAGGGGCTTTGGGGGAGGGGGGGTTGGACAGTAATATACGAGAACCGGGGCCAGTTCCCATCCGTTCGATCAAAAGAGATCAACGGATGAGATTTGATGGTCACAAAACGATGTCGTTTGGTTAAGTGGGGCTGGACCGGGTGGCTTTGTTTTGGACTTGGGTCGGAACGGGTAAGGGGTTGGGAGATTGGGTTGGTTGGTGAGAATTTGAGCTTAGTATTAATTTGACCCAATCACTTAAACCAGTCTTCTTTTTCTTTAATCCCTTTTTTTTTTGATTAATTAAAATCCTAAAGTAAACCTAAATTAATTTGAATTGTAAAATTAAACTAATTATCTGATTATAATATTTATAACAATTACTTGATCCTAAATTAAAAGAGAAAAAAATAATATTCTAAGAATTAAAAACAAAATATAAAAATGAGCCAATTTTGTGATTTTATTTTTAATAAAACAACTAATTAATCCTAAAATATAAACACAAAATCTAAATGCAATGCATGATATTTTTAACATTTTCCCATGATTTTAACAGAATTAGGCATGCACAAAAATGCAAACAATTAACGAAAATCTACAAAAAATCCTATAAAATAACAAACAATTTGAGAAAAATCTATTTTTTTTAATTTGTAGGAGTATCTCACATTGGACAAAAATCACGTGCTCACTCTTATATAATTGTATCTTACTAGATTAAAGAAATATTTGGAGCACAAATTATATGTTTTGTGCTACGAAGATTTTATTGAAAAAAATTCGAAAAACCCCGAAAAACCCGAGAACCCGAGAAAAATCAAGATTGAAAAACCCAAGTTTTATTTGTTTGATTTGGTCTTTAGATCTATTAACCCGACATAATTGATTTGGGTTGGTACTTACAAAATCGAACCAATCCTACTTATGTACGCGTGCCCACCCAACGGTAACAGTCCTATCTTAGACTTATGATTTGTGTTTCTATAATACTATTAAATATTTTAAATAAAAAAGGTGACATATAAAGCTAAAAGAGAAACGGAAGCGGACTTCAAGAATTTATAAAATCATATAGAATTTGAAAAGTCAAGCATGGAAATATAAAAAATAAAAAAAGAAAGAGAAGATCAAATATGAAGTTTTTTAATGTTGACTCATAGCCCGTTTGGCCAAGCTATAAAAAAATAAGCTTATTTTGAGAAGTATTTTTTTTTAAAAGTACTTTTCTCAAAAGTTCTTTTTGTGAGAAATAATTTGTGTTGACTAATTAGTTTAAAAAACACTTCTGAGCAGCAATTACTGTTTGACCAAGCTTTAAAAAAGTATTTCTCAGTGTATTTTCTTAAAAGTGTTTCTCAAAAGAGTATTTTTGGGAAAAAAAAAAGCTTGGTCAAACATGCTATTAATGAGAGGTTTTTGAGAACTACACGGTAATTATTTTTTTCCAATAACAAACCTATGAAGTCCTTATAACCTAGAGATTATAATTCATGAACCTAAAACTCTTTTATAAAATAAAATCTTAAAAATTAAGTAAGTTCATGTATAGGAACTTTAAACAGTGAGCCCCGGGAAGCTGAAAAGTTGTTGAAGCATGAACCATAACCGAGGGAAGTTGTACTGTCGATTTAGTTTCATTGATTCCTTAGTATTTAAACTGGTATTCGACTCGAAAATAAAATCAAAAAGTTCAAATAGCAGTGCTTCCTCTCTCTTTTTATCAAATGGCTTCTCTTAACTTAACCAAAAATCAAGAACTCATGCAGAAAAATGCCAAAAATGATCCCCTTGAAGAATCTGACAAAGACTGGACACCTCCTTCTCATTCCAACAATAAAAAGAAACGGACAACTGAACAGTCAGCAAAGAAGGTTGCTAGTGTGGATGCAAAGAGCTTTCAAAGGTTATGGAACGAGGAAGATGAAATAGTTATCCTCGAAGGAATGATTGATTATGAATCCAAAATGAATGCCAGCCCCTCAACAAATTATGATGCTTTTTACACTTTTATCAAGGACAAATTGCAAGCCGAAGTGAACATAAATCAACTGAAAGAAAAAATTAGGAGAATTAAAAGAAAATATATGAATAATATTGGCAAAAGGAGCTTTGCGAAGCCTCGCGAGGAGAAGTTGTTCCAACTCTCACAAACAATTTGGGGTGATAACATAGTTGGCAAAGAAAAGAGAGCAGCCAAGGTTGATGACGATCCGCCGAAAGCTGGTAAAATGATTGTTGCAAAAGGAAAAAACAGTTTGTGCGGCGGTAGTTCGGGTTCGAGTTTGGTTTTACACGGAGGGAATGCGGGTGATTTAGAAGATTGGTTTAGAAGGAACCCGGGGTTGATTAGCAAAGAAAAAAGACATGAAATATTGAACAAGTCGCATTCCATGAAGATTTCTAGGGCTGAACTCCATTTGGATGAGATAACACTGATGGAGGAACAAGTGAACTTGATGACTGATGCTCTGAAAGCTTCTCGGGAATGATGGCTAGATTTTTCTACTACTTGTTTGGGTTTTGTTTTCTTTTGTATTTTTTTTCTTTCTGCATTTTGCGTTTATTTTGTTGTTCTTGTGCTGATCTATCTAGTTCTAACAGCACTGGTTTTCAATGACGAGGTAATTATAAGAATAAATACCTTAAACCACTAATCTACTGTCTTCTTCTATTTTTCCCTGTTTGCTTCTGTGTTGTGGAAAAATGACGAGGATTCTAGTACGTACTAAACTTTAGTTTTTTTCGGCTTGCTTAGTGGATAGAGTCAACTGTTTCAAGATGATTATCCATTCCAAATAGGAGTGGTTGGTTTTGTCTAGTTGTGCGACAAGTTTAGCAGGCTATCTCTGTTGCTTGCGAAAAATTGGTTCAATTACTGAATTGTAGAGAGAAGACTTCAGTAAAAAAAAACTTCCCTCCGCTACAAGTTGCGACAAGTTTTAAATATGATCCCAAAAAAGATATACTTATAGGGATAAGAAATTTTTTTGGTCTTTTAAAAGGTAAATTTATTTTCTAAATATACGACCAGACTTATTCGGGTCCAAATTTTTTTTAATATGTGATCTCCACTCATTGTTTTGAGCGGGATATGGCACGAAACTGACGAAACCTAAAGTAAATAAAAAAAGGAATGCTCTAAAATTTCACGGTAATCCCTCGAAATTCACTTTCACTCTAAATCCATCCAAAATACTTTCACAAAATCCCTAAACTTCATCCCTAAGAGGCAAAACTAAAATGTAGGCCATCAACATCCCTAACAGGCGCTGCTAATCTTCATCAAAATTCAGAAAGATGCAAAGAACTCAGAAGCTAGGTTGGTGTCGAAAATTCATCACTCTTCAAGCGACTTCACACAAATTATATCATTAGATTATCCGCCTAATTAGGAGTGAGTTTAATTTTGTTTTCTTTAATCTGTTCTATTTACACTACTAAAAAATCAGGTTTTAGCGACGGACAAATTTTGTAGCTAAATAGAAAAATCCGTCGCTAATCTCATTTAGCGACAAATTAGCAATGGATTATCAAGAAATACTGCTAGCTACGAGTGTTTTAGCGTCAGATTAATGATGACGTTCGTAGCTAATTCCAGTTTTTTTGTAGTCTTATTCTTTCTTCTCCGTGCTTGTTTTTCCAGATTGAATCATAGATTGAAAAAATGGTTCTACAATTTTTTGTTTCTTTAGTTGTTTTGTGTGAGTGATAAAAGTGAGATTATTGGGTTTAAAATTGAAGGACATAGGTCAAGGAGGAGAAATTTGAACAAAAGAGGGGCCGTTTGGTTGCTGATAAAATCATCGGACATCAGAGAATATCAAACACCCCAAAGCTGAAATTTAACCAAAAATAGGTATTTGTTGCTCGTATTAAGACTGCAATATAATTTATTTTTTCTTGTAGAGTTTCGTTTATGCGATAGTTTTATTCTTTGTGATTTGCATTATACAATTCTTCTGAGACTTTTCTTGAACGGTCACGAGGATGTCTTGTTATTTTTCATATAGGGTGATGAGTTGGTTGGATTTCTTTTCATACTATTAGGTGATATAGTTCTGTTTCTTTACTTTGTTTGTTATGGGTTGTTTAAAGTATATAGCCAACTTATTACCTTTGGTAAGTCTAATAAAATATTTTAAAAAATTAGATGAAGAAGAAACCGTGATGTAAATTAGCTTTGTTAAAGTATTTTCCATGTCAAACAAATTTTCTAATGCAAACATTCCATTGAGTTCATCCACTGAATTTATTTAGTCAATAACACTCTAGTTGGAGTGATGGACTCGCTCGTCGAAGCACTTCGTTGTCAATGCTTGCATTTATTCTGTCTCAAACTACTTCCTTCAAAATAAGGTTAATATTTTGAGCATTATAATATAGGTTCTGTTTTGATTCTAGTTATAATATAAGTTTTATTTTGATTGAAAAAGAATATTTTGATGGAGCAGAAAATATAGTTCTTCACTAAATTAATAAATCTCGATTTAGTTCAGGAAACTGATTATTAAAATTCAAGTTGGAGTCAGTGTTAAATATAAAAAATGATGGATTATTGATTTGCATGTCTGGATTGAGTAGATGATAAGCCACAACAACTTTTGGTGTATTATTATAAAATTTGCAGCTCACAATGGATGTCAAGTGAATGTTTTCTGATGATAAGAGAGGTTGTGACTAACTGCTATATATATAGAGAATATGGGCAAAATTGAGCATTGTTTGTGAAATTTTCAATTTGTTTTTTCATTAAAGAATGGAAAAGTTCTTTTGTTTTGACAACTAATTACTCTTGGGTTCTTTCAAGAGTGGCTTTTGTGATTTGTAGAATAACTCACATTTATGTATATATGCTGGCTTTCCTATCACTTGGAGTTGCTTCCTCTAGTTGTGATTGATGGGCTGTGATGTAGTTCATAGATAGGCATGTTGTTGACTGAAAAATGGATGCCTGTAGTGAATTGTTCAATTTTCCGCCCAACCACTTCCTTCTGTGCATTTCAGAATCTTTTTTCCTTGTACTGTTTGAAGATATATTCATGTGAAATAGGGGAAGGAAGATGGGGCCATTACTTGTGTTTGCTATATGGTTTTAATAGTGGTAGTCTTTGTGCTGACTTTTGGCTTCTATGCGTTGTATATTTGGGTAATCTATTAGTTGGTCAGAATGGTATAAAGGGCTAAGAACTCTGTTTGGTTTTTGTTCTTTTGGTTTGTAATAAATTATCTTGGAATTGTTCCTTACCCAAAAAATATTTTGACAGCTTATTACTTAATATATTTTGACTGCATACTTATAGGAATTTATTCTCTAGCTTTCCATCCACTTTTGCTAAATCAAAATTTAGTGGATGATCCTTTTATTGGATACCTTGTATGCATCAAAACTTTTAATTATGAGAAATTTATTAACCGAATAATGCAATATGTAATTGCAGTACTATAAAGTGAAAGGCATGGCCACTTCTCTATAGATTTGTTGTTGTAGAATTAATTTGATGCCAAATATTTAGTATTATGATTTATTGCAGTTGGTGCTCTAGGGAAAGGAGGGCGAGAGCTTAGATCTATGCAAACTGATATTTCATTTTCTCCTTCTATTGATCAAGTTATGCAGTCCACCCAAACAATTGAAACAAGTATGGTTTCTTAAATCTTTTTTATCACAAGTTTATCATTTTTACAATATTTTTTAACATTTATTAATTAAGCAAATGTAGGTTCATGTACTGCTGGAAAGGTAAAAAAAGGTTCGAGGAAATAACAAGTGCAAAAAAGTTGCATCACTTGAAGTTGGGGAGAAGCTAAAAATAACATTTTACAATAATGGAACAGTTGGAAAGAATAGCAATCTATTTTCGAGGCACTTGGGAAAAATAGTTCGTGACCGTAATATATGTCCATTGGGAGTATCATCATGGAATCGCATTAAGGAAGAAAAGTTAAATCACATGTGGGCTAACTGGATGGAATATTCCAATTTCTTCTTTGATTCATCTTTTCGTTCCATTCTTGGTGCTTAACTATTTTTTTTATTTTCTTATTTTTTGCAGTTACACTAAGCATTGAGCTTAGTGTTCATTTTATATATATCAAAATGGTTTACAAAAATAAAGTATAGTCAAAGTTAGGTCAACTATAGAACTGTGGTGGAAGGACTCCTTCCCTTTACAATGGTCCTAAAATGCAAATGAAATTAAGTGCTTCCTATGTGCGATGATAATAATACAATTATACAATAACAAAGTAGAGAGGGTTAAGGTACAGCAAATGTATCTTCATGTTGGCTTTGACTCATTGTTATACTAACATTCTTGATTACCTTTTACTATTCAAAGTTTTAGTTTTGAGTCTTGTTTTAAACTGTGCTTGAGCAGAGTGCATTTAAAATATGTATGATAATGATTTTCATGCTATATGCAAAAGGAACCCAAAAAAGGAGGTCATTGCTCTTGTCTGGTCGCCTGGTATTCTTGTTGATTGAGACTTGACATTCATATGGCAATACCAACATTTATGTCTGGCAATTTGATGTGATTGCTTAACCTTGGTAGTTATAACATTCCATTCTGAAATTACATGTTAAATATTGAAGTTAATCAGTATATATGGTGTGTACTGCAAGTGGAAGGGGAGCTAATCTCTCTTATTTGCCTCCCGGTTTACGTTTAATTTAGACCTCATGATATCTATATCTGTAAGAAGCCAGTCAAATATTTGTAGACAAAGCTATTCTGCATTAAATATGACGAGGATTTTGAAAGCGGATGTAATAACTAGGCACCGAAAGTATGGAGAGAACATCGACAACAAGTGGTTAACTAGTTAGGAAAAGTATAAAGAGAATTTTGATCAACGAGACATTAAGTAAGCTACTAATACTTCCTGCTTTAGAGAAGTCCTAATTGTACTAAAAGTGTAAAGATAGGTAGTTTCTTGATTTTTGCAAAAGGTAAGGCATATAAACAGGGAATCTTTCTTAGTTTTAAATTCCTCTATTTGAATCAACGTAGTGCATGTTTCTACTGATGTAGCTACTGCTGGTGCACCAGTTGTTGATGTTGTTGGTGTTGCTGGTGCACCAGTTGATGATGTAGTTACTGCTGGTGCATGTTCTATGTTTTAACTGCCACATGACTCTCCATATTTGTAGTCACAATAGCAACATGGTTTCCATCAATTTCGCGTTCATTTCTGTATGGACTGACTGGACAAGACTCTTCTAGCTTTGTTGGATTTGTTCTGTGGCTGTCACGATCCGAATTTCCCACCATCGGGAGTCGTGATGGCGTCTACTGTCGGATCTAGGCAAGCCAAGTATTCAAACATTTTCCGATAACAATACAACAGTAATAATAATAAGTATAAACCTTTAAATAAAAGTGGAAGTCTTTTATAACATAACTAACTGGAAACCCAAAATGCGGAAGTGTAATATTTCCTCTACCCAAGACTGGAGTCTCTATCTCACGAACCACTAAAGAGTGCTACAAACAAATCTGAATAGAAAATCCATAATGTCTGTCTCGATACAATGAAAACAAACTGAAAATATGGAAAGTGACTTCGGCCTGCGAATGCCAGCTAGGCTACCTTGAAAGTCCCTGGACTGAAGTCAGCTCCCGATCGATATACTACTGCTGTGGTCCAAAAGATGCTCCGGTACCGTGATCTGTGCAAAAAGCACAGAAGTGTAGCATCAGCACAACCGACCCCATGTGCTGGTAAGTGCCTGGCCTAACCCCGGCGAAGTAGCGACGAGGCTAGACAGGACTACCAAATCAACCTGTGCAGTACAATATATATATATATATATATGCAATAAAAAGAAAGAATACCGAAATTAAACAGTTAAAAATGGAGTGAAGCATGCTATGGGGGAGTACAATCCGGATATAAAGTCAACAACTTAAGCAAGAAACAGGACAATAACAATAATTAACAAAAGCAGGAAAATCAACAGTTGCACGGCATCAACCTTCGTGCTTTTACTCTCATTCTCACCAAAACAGTCAAATAAAATGCACGGCATCACCCTTTGTGTTTTCCCTCACATAACTCTCATTTCATGGCACGGAATGATCCTTCGTGCAATTATAGTCAAATCAGAGCACGGAATGTCCCTTCGTGCATAAATAATCAAAACATGGTACGGAATGACCCTTCGTGCAAAATAATCAACACATGGCACGGAATGACCCTTCATGCAATTATAATCAAAACATGGCACAGAATGATCCTTCGTGCAAATATAATCAAAACATGGCACGGAATGACCCTTCGTGCATTATCACTCTTCCTCACCCAAACAGTAATCACAACCAAACGGGCAAGGGAATTATAAGCAAATAATAAGAAATGCCCCGGCAAAGGAAAACACAATTAAACAGCTAAATCCCGGCAAGGGAGCAACAATAATAACTTTTACATCCCAGAAAGAGAGATAATCCATATATACTCAAACCATCCCGGCAAGGGATTAATCATATCTCTTTCCATTTCTTTCATTTCTTACTCAATAGTATTTTTATCGATCGAGCCACCGTTCCAAGGAATTCACAATTCATAACTAATCCTTATACTCTTCACATTATGTAGAATTCATCAATTAGCATGGAAGATTCCCAAAAATATCAGAATAAGTACAAACAAGGACCCACGGTCATGCTAGACACCGATGTATAGATACTCGTCACCANCTCGAATTCACCACAAAACCACTCGAATATAGTCACAAATTACTTGAATGTATCAACAAATACTAATTGAATCAACTTGAATGCATGAAAAATAAATTTCCCAAAGTTTTACTCAAAAATTCCCAAAATTCCCCCGGGCCCACTTGGTCAAAACCCAAGGTTCGAACCAAAACCCGGTTACCCATTCCCCCACGAGTCCATATCTATGACTTGTTTTGAAATCGGACCTCAAATTGAGGTCCAAATCCCCAATTTTAAGAAAACCTAGGTTCTACCCAAAATTTTCATTTTCACCCATGGAAATCTATGATTTTAAGATGAAAACATGTTTAATGATGATAAGGATTAAAGAAGTTGAGTAAAAATTAACTTACAAATGATTTGGAGAAAATAGGTTTCTTTGAAAATCGACTATGGAGTGTTTGAGTTAAAAGAATGAAGAAATGGGGTGAAAAATTCGTCTAAGTATGAAAAATGCAGGCCTCAGATGTGGGAATTGCAAACTTGGATTCGCAATTGCGAACCTTGCGAAATCTGGGAAATGCGAGGACTAGTTCGCATTTGCGAGAAAAGAGTCGCAATTGCGAAGGCCCATGGGCAGGCATCGCATTTGCGATGAATTACTTCGCATTTGCGAAGATTGCTTCCCAGGGAAAGTCTCGTATTTGCGATAAAATGCTCGCAATTGCGAGCTCGCATTTGCGAGTGCTGGCTTCGCAAATGCGAAGCCTGCAGAACTGAAAGATACCAGATTTTTAAAAATGAGAAAATGCAATCTGATGCCTATCCAAAACTCACCCGAGCCCTCGGGGCTCCAAACCAAATATGTACACAACCTCAAAAACATCCTACGGTCTTACTCGTGCGATCAAATAGCCAAAATAATATCGTTTATATAGAATCAAGCCTCAAAATACATGATTTTCTTTCAACTTTCATAAACTTTCAAATTTGGAACTTATAGTCCGAAACGCGTCAAACGACGTCCATTTTCAACCAAACTTTACAGATAGAGCTTAAAAAACATATACGAACTGTACCGGGCGTCGGAACCAAAATACGAGCCCGATACCATCACTTTTTGATCAAATTTCATTTTTATTTTCCTTAAACATTTTCAGAAAATAATTTCATGGAAAAATTCATTCCTCGGGCCTAGAACTTCGGAATTCGATTCGGGCTATACGCCCAAGTCCCATATTTTTCTACGGACCCTCCGGGACCGTCAAATCACGAGTCCGGGTCCGGGTCCGGGTCCATTTACCAAAAATATTGACCGAAGTCAACTCTAACCATATTAATATCAAAATTCATCATTTTTCACACAGAATTCATATTTAAGCCTTTCGGCTACACGCTCGGACTATGCACGTAAATTGAGGCAAGTAAAAGTGAGATTTTTAAGGCCTTGGAAGCACGGGATGAAAGAAAAAACAGGTGATGACCCCTTTGGGTCGTCACATTCTCCACCTCTAAAACAACCGTTCGTCCTCGAACGGACAAAAGAAAGAAGTACCTGAGTAAGGAAAAAGATGAGGTTAACGGCTCCGCATATCAGACTCGGACTCCCTGGTCGAGGACTCAGGGGGTTGACCTCTCCACTGAACACGAACAGAGGGAAAAATCTTCGATCTCAACTGTCGAACCTGACGGTCTAGAATAGCTACTGGCTTCTCCTCGTAAGATAAATCCTTGTCCAACTGGACACTGCTGAAATCTAACACGTGGGCTAGATCGCCGTGATACCTCCGAAGCATGGACACATGAAATACTGGATGCACGGCTGACAACCTAGGTGGCAAGGCAAGTCTATAAGCCACCTCTCCCACACGATCTAGAATCTCGAATGGGCCAATGAACCTAGGGATAAGCTTGCCCTTCTTCCCAAATCTCATCACGCCTTTCATAGGCGACACTCGGAGCAAGACCCGCTCACCAACCA
>MU700180.1:5114-23959 GCA_026770625.1 Nicotiana glauca
TTTTTTTTTTTGGAAAACAAACTTAATTACTCCTAATAAAACCTAAATGTAAATGCAACATGTTTTTATGTTTTATATTAATTTACAAATAACACGCACATGCAAAAATGCAAATAATAATTAAGAAATTACACAAAATTCACAGAAAATCACACACAACACAAAACTATTTTATTTTAAATTTTTGGGAGTAATTCTCATATTAGAGCAAAAATTACGTGCTCACAGTACCGTTCCATCTCCCCCGACCGCCGACGACGTGCCACCTTCCACAGTCCTTATAAGTTTCCCACCTTCATGCACCTCCTCGGCCCTAGAGGACCTCCTCTCCATAAGGATATCCGCCATAAATGGCCCCTACGTTTGGTGCAAGCGCAGGGCGCCGCCTCCTGAGCAATGAATTTCTTCGGTTCAATGCTAGTGATGACAGCCTTCCCAAGCTCCACCATTTGCCTCTTTCTCGATGGCGACTCCTTTTCATTAGAAGACTCGTCTACAAGATGGTAGATAGGCTGAAAAGAGATCTCATCCCGCACAACAACATTCTGAGGGGTGAAATCCCTCGTTTATAGAGCTTGAGTACGACCCCTGCAAACGGACTTGGCCAAAGCAAATTGCATCCTGGCCAATGCGATACCTTGGCGAAATGCCGGCACTGGAGCTTTCTTCTTGGAAACCCTTCGACCTAGCACCGAGAGGTTGTATCAACGAGCAATGGAAAACAATAGAGAGTTGAAGCAAAAGTAACACTTACTAGACGGGACCTTCGGTCCGAAGCACTTGTAAAAAACTGCCCAATCATGAATCTCTGCCATGTGAGGCAACACGTGAGCCACCCAATCTTCAATGTCGAGGACAGGGGAGGGTGTACGCCTTTCAGCTAAAAACAAAGGGACCGCAAATAAGTCGAAAATGAAAGGATGAAACAAGACAACGAGCGTATGACACACACTTACAATTATGGTTCCACTGCTCGGGAAATCCAGTCGGGTCCTCCACCAAGTGCTTGGTCTTGATAAAAAAAGTACTTATGCCAAAACTTCTGATTCGTCTTGTCGTCCATTCCGACTATCAGCCCTCTGGTCCCGCGATGTCGTAGGTGTATAATAGTACCTCTATAAAAACTTGGTGAAAATAAGTGCAGCAAGTGACGAACTTCAACATCACAACTAGCCAATTCCGCGTACTTCATCAGCGTCAGAAAAGCTTTATACAAATAAGGAGAAAGTTGTGCCGGGCAGACGTTGTAAAACTGGCAAAATTTCTCTACAAGTGGAAGAAAAGGAAGAGTATAACCGATTAAGAATGGGTAGACATAGAAGGGACAATACCCCGGTCGATGGACCTCCACGATGTCGCCACCAGCCAAAATTTTCTCGACGTGGGGAGTTGCGATATTTGGATCGAAGCTCATCTATATGAGACGGACCAGTCTCTGAGATCACCTAAGCGGGAACGGGAGTAGGCTCCTTGGGAAGATTATTTCTAGATAAAGGGTTTCTAGGAACTATCTCCTCCGCTGTCGGAAAGCTCTCATCCTCTTCAGCCATAAATTCCTCACCACCGGGAGGAGGAGCCACCGATAACAGAGTGACATCGGAAACTTCATCATGAATGCGAAGAGGTTGTGATTTCAATAATGAAATGTGTTCTACCAAACCTAAAGAAGAAGATAACAACTAGGTAAGGAGGAGAGAAATGGAATCGGAAAATCGAAATCAAGAACATAAACTAGCAAAGAAGATCAAAGAAGAATAGTGCTCATGCAAGGTAAAGGATGGTGAAAACTTCTAAAAAATGAAACCCCTATCTATTTATAGGGCTAGTGGCACGAAAATCGAAGCAAAGGATTGTCAATGGCACCAAAACCAAAACGGCATGCACATAGACACTATCTCGAGAAGATGCCTAATGATGACGTGCATGACCATGACGTTACCACATGATAGCCACACCAATCACAACTTCACTGGTTGTGTCGTTCTCTCCACCTCGACCGACCCAACTTATTCAACATACCCAAATTTTTCCTAAAATGGAGGCGAATTAGGTCCGCTTATTGAGGGAGCGTAGGGTCACGACCTCAACAAGTTGAGGGAATAACTATATTGGCCTAAATTTGGCGACTTGGCAGTAATAGATATGCGAGACCAAGGACGGGTTCGATCGCGGTGTAATAGCTGAAGGCTGCTCTCGAGAAGGCTGATGCCAAATTCGAGCAGCTAAGATAAAGAAATAACGGTAGCAAAGGTTCAGATATAGACACAAGGAGTATTCCTTTGAATATTCCTTATTTTATACTTTTTTTAGGGCTTCTGGGAAATATCCCTTATAAATAGGAAGAGATAGAGAAAAAAATGGGAGATTTGCACTTTATGAGAAAAACACATTGTAAAAAGTTGACTTGAGAGAATATACAAAAGTTGTCTTGTTCATTGATTACCTTATCCAAGCATACATTTTTTATTCTTTGTTCACAAGATCCAAAGATTCTTCTTCCATCTTTATTTCTCCTCTTTCCACGCTGCTGTCAGGGAAAAGAGCCATCCAAAGTCTTATAATAATTGGGTGGTAGATTCCTTTTTGTTATATTCATTGACTTTATCTACATTTATTGTACATTTATGATATTGCATTCATGAGCATTTAATTAGTACGAACTTACTGATTAACATTGTCTATCTTATCAACTTCACATAATATTTGGCCTAGATTTTATTATTCTTAACTAAGATTCACCCTCCATCTCATCATTAATTGATTTAACTGAAAGGATCAACACTTTTTGGTCAGACATGCACTAATAACAAGATTTAGTATCATTAAGGGTAGTGGCGGAGGCAGGATCTCCGCGAAGGGGTTCAAAAAGAAAAAAGTTAAAAAAGATTGTAGCTATTGGGAATTGAACCTATAACTTACAAAGGTTTTGAACCCCCTTGACCACTAAGCTATACTTTTGGGCTGTATTAATGGGGTTCAAAACTTAATATATAGATGTAAAAAATAATGCGTTCGTATAAACCTTTCCGCCTCTAAATCTGCCTTTGATTAAGGGTGTAGTTGGATAATCAAGATTATCTTTCCTTATATTCGAATCACAAGAATATAGAACTTGTTAAATAAAGAGCACTAATGTGAATTAATTGAAAGCAATCATAAATTTAGAAATACCGAATGCTTAAAAGAAAAAAATGCATTAATTACAAAATCGAGCTTTGCCGTTATCAAGAAAAAACAAAGAAGAGAGACGTCCAAATATTATGAAATCTATTAATATAGAATAGGAGAGGCAAAACAATAATTTTGCGCCAAGTGTCACCCCTGCAGATCGACACATGTTACTTTTTAAGACAATACTCCAATAATTTTGGAGATCAAAAAGAAAAAAAATTATGTCATCTTTTAAACAACTCACGTGATTAAGTTAACTCCATAACTGACTAGATATGGATAATATCTTAATCAGTCCCACGTTATTTGCTTTTCAGTTATTTTTATCACTGATATTTCGCGAGCACAACAGTTCTATAAGAGTCCCACGTTTGTATAGCTATCTCAGTCCCACGATTTTTGAACTCCCATATTTCTTCATCCATGATCATTTATTTAAATTTTTAGACTCCCACTTTTCTTACTCCATAACTCCATAACTTATAAATTGACTTCAATGCTAATAATATTTCAAACGTCTTCTCCCTCTTCTATTTTCTTTTCTATTCTCTACTCCTTTTTTTCCTCTGCTCAAAATACAGAAGGTTGTAAATATGGCTACAACACTTCATGAAATCAGTCAAATTTCAAGCAACTCGATGCAATGGAACCTCAAAGTTAGAGTCGTTCGAATGTGGGAAATGCCGGATCGTTTCAATCCTGAAAAATCATATTCGATTGAATTGATTTTAGAAGATCCAAAGGTAACATATTTAACTTTACATAGTTCTAAAGTTTTTCTTCTTTTCTGGTTTTTTTCCGATAGAGTTATACACAGAAAGTTCTGTTCAAACTAATATTGGTACAAGACTTCTATTTGCAAGACATTACAACTCTTAAACGTTAATTATATTTAATTCCATCAAGAATTCCTCTTCTAAAATTGGTATGCTCAAAATATATATTTCTACCTCCAACTTGCAGAAGAAACATGTGTGGTTTTACTGTCTTTCAAGAACTTTACATAGTTCTGAAGTTTTTCTTCTTTTATGATTTTTTTTCGATAGAGTTATATACAGAAAGTTCTTTTCAAACTAACTTTGGTACACGACTTCTATTTGCAAGACATTACAACTCTTAAACGTTAATTATATTTACTTCCATCAAGGATTCACCTTCTAAAATTTTTATGCTCAAAATATATATTTCTACCTCCAACTTGCAGAAGAAACATGTGTGCTTTTACTGTCTTTCAAGTGTTTTTATGTGCGATTTAAATTTCTATTTCTGCATATATGCAATTTCTTAGCAATATGATACATCTTAATAACGAATCTATTTTTGTTAGGGTGATCGTAACCAGGCCTCGATTGAAAAGTATGTAATTAAATTTTTTCGGACCAAGATACAAGAACTCGGGTTATATCGCATGAACTACTGTGTTGTCGTACCGAACAACTTGAGTTTAAAGAATACTACTCACAAACTGAGGCTGACATTTATACAAAAGACAACGGTTGAGGAAATATTTGATTCTTCATTTCATATGAATATATTTAACTTTCGTCCATTTGATCATCTAACAAATCAGAATGATGTCGCTGAGGCTGAATTAATCGGTAATTCTGCTCTTCCATTATTACCACGTTTCATATAATTGTCTAACTAACTTTTATATTTCTAGATGTCATTGGTCAGGTTGTGACGCGATAATGTTAAGACACACAAGTAAGGCTCTCAATGTTACACTCGAAGATGATCAGTAAGTTATTCGCTAATGTAAACTATACTTTTATAATTTAATTATTTATATTATTTTGTTGATGACCGATTACCTTGAAACTTATAGAAGGAACAGGATTAAGACAACCTTATGGAGTGAACTTGTGGATCAAATTTAGCCTCACTTGAATGGAGCTATAGGCGAACCTTTGATTGTTGTTTTACAATTTATGAAACCTCAAAAATTCTGAAGTTTACCAACTTTACATCTATATTTAAATTTAGTTTCCAAAAAATTTATAATTTCTAATTTTTGATTTATCTTATCTATAGGTAACTACTTAATGCGTAGTTGTTGGTACTCTGCAAAACTTTGGATCACTTCTAATCTACCGCAGTATGTTGAGTTTAAATCTAGGTTTGTAAAGGGTGTAATTTTTAATTTCGTGTGCTTACGTAATATTACTACGATTTATCACTTTTACCACGTAGCGACTTATGCAGGTTAGTTGCAACATGTCACTCTAACTGTGAGCAGATTACTCAAACAAACTCTCAACAAAGTTATTATGTCAAATATGAGCTAGCCACAAGAATTGTATCATTTAAACTATTACGGATTTATTTCAGTGTACCGAAGTTAGTTAAATTTAGTATTCAACTTATAATTACTTTATGTTTTCCCCGTTTAATTTACAATAATATTTTTGTTCTTAAATAAGAATGTACCTACTGGATTGCTGCAAAAGTTGTGAATTTGGAACTTGAACGAGGATGGTCATACTTGGCATACAACAAGTGCACTAAAAAGGTTGACAAAATTGGGAACAATTTTTTTTATAAAAAATACAATGAAGAACAATGTTCTGTTGGGCACAGGTAATTTTCATATCATATGATTTTAAAATTTATAAAAAGGAAATGCACAAGATTAAAAAAATCTGGACTTGCAGGTATCGACTTCAAGTTTGTGTTATTGATGGAACTGCTTTTATATCATTATTGCTTTGGAATTGCAAAGTTATGCAGATTATAGGAAAGTCCGCAAAAGAATTGAAGCAAGGATTACTTGAGGTATACTAATCAACATAATTTAGTTGTCAATTATGTAAGTTTTCTAACATATGAAATTTGGTGTAGGCTTCTGTTTTGGATGACGACCGTTCTTATCCAAGTGAACTGGATGATATTCTTTATAAAAGATTCATGTTTAAGGTTATTGTTAAGCCATCTAATATTGAAAAAAAGGACCGAGTCTACACTGTTTTGAAGATAACTGATGATTACGATCTCCTAAAGGAATACTGCCACTCTTCGCTTCAAGACACATTCAGTGTAAAATATATTCTTAGCAAACTCCAAATACATTAACGACAACTAAATTAAGTTGTCTATTAGTATGTTACCTTCAAAAATTAATATTTGTTTTATGATGTGTTTCTTTGTAACAGGATTCAGAGATTCCCGATCGACAAAGTTCGGGCGGAGAGAAGCAATTTGGGGTAATCATCCAAAAATTAATAGTGTAATGACATTATTAGTTAACAGATTAGTTCATTCAAGTACAAGTTTGAGTGAAATTTGGAGCAAAGTTTTGAAAAAAACAGTGCTACAATTTTGGTACATTATGTACTGAAGCGAGAATCTTATGATGTTTGAAGAGTTTCATCTACATGGTAAATTCATGCTTAACTTTTTTCCAATGAGAGCAATTTGATCAGATTAAGAGATCCCGATGCTGTTTGAAAACGTTTTTCTAATTCTCATGTCAACTGTCTTGTATTTTCTTCCTAATTTGGAGTTCAATGTGTGCCAATTATTCAATCTTGTGTTCGCAACAGTATTGATCTCAGCATAACACTCAAGTCTAAAAATTATTTAGTTTTAAAGAACTAGTAAAAATTATACAATCAACGCCTTTATCGTTCTCCAACTACTTCTCCACTTTTTCTATTTTTGTAGGATTTTATGGCCGAAAGTCAAGTTACGCCTACTCCACAGACTCCTATAAAAAAAACTATCAGAAAGTGGATCATCTGTGGTAGAAAATGGTGCAGATTGGAAAGCAAAATTATCTCCTTTGAAGACGTATGACAAGAGAACTAGATCCTCCAAATCGGCATCAGGAGTGATAGCAGATGACGACCTTAATTGTCAACTTTCTAGCAACAAGGTTCGAAAAGTGATAAAAAAAAGAAAAGAATCCATAATTGGCTGTGTTGGAATGACTTTTGCTTTCAAAATTATATTTTCCCTTCTCTAAGTATGCATTGAAAGGAAATAATGGTAGTCCAAAAACATTGCTTAGTTTTCTCTTTCAGTTATTTTTTTTCCTTAACATGTTTTAGTTATTTCAATTGGCCGAATGTTGAATATATTTGTTGCCGAAGTCAAGATTTCAATTCAGCCTTTCAATATTGTACGATACACATTCGATAGTCGTTAGCTCATTCTTGGGAGATGCTTTATCACAAGAGGAATTGTCCGTCAAACTTTAGAAAATTGCTGCTTAATCTGTTAAATAACTAAGTGTTGAAATTTCTAAGAAGCAAATTTATAATTTAGGTTTTTTGGATTTAACAGACGAGTTTTTGGTCCCTTGTGAATTACTTTTATGTAGACTTAAGTGATTTTTTACATGGTTATTCTTTATTTGTTGTCGTAGTGGATCGATGGAGTTTAAGGGCGGTTTTAATAGAGGTTTAGAGGTTATTGTGCTCCTATAACTGAGACATTGACGCCTAATGACATTCACGAATATGAACATATTTTGGCAGTACTCTGTTTTATTTTTACCGTAAATGATGCAAAAAAGCTGAATTTGCTCCAATATGTGTCTATTATACTTCCGGAACAACGTTACCATCCAAATGAGTTATGTACAATCATAGAAGCGCGTATAATACTATTAGTATTTTTCTATTATTTACAATGGGTTCTATGCGTCCTAATCTTTCGAGCCTCGTTTTGCCCTTGAGGTTGATTATTAATACAAAATGCAGCAATTTGCTTTCACCTTTTTGCTTTTGCTAACATCCTGTTATTGACTCTACATATATCACTTCTGCCATGTAAAGTATATTAGAAAGACTTGCATTATGTATGGTTAAACTTTTGGATTTTGCTTTTAGTTAAAATAATCTACTCATTTGTAAATTTATTGCATTAGGAAATGGTTTACTTATTCAGTATGTACTTGAATGCATATTTTTGGTTAAGTTTTTGCTCTTAGTAGATATAGTCAAAGTCATTACTTTCAGGTTATGTTGTATATGATTGTGAGTTATGATGAGCCATGGAATTCCAATTAACTGAAATTTGTGATTAACTGCTGTGTCGCCTGCCAGAACTCCAGTTAATTGAATTGTACTGACAAAAATTGTACAACTGTACAAGAACTAAAAAAACAGCCTAAAATTGCCAGCAAAGTTGATGAAAGGTTAGGGAGGAGTTGTTGGATATGCAGCTCCTTCAGGTGAACGGAGTTGAATGGATACCACGGATCCTTTTTTATTCTATTTGTTAACGGACCTTCAGGTGCTCGAACACATAGAAGTATAGCTTCTCATTTTGAATATTTAGCAGTAGTTGAATAAATAGATAGCACATAATAATGTTGCTGTGGAGAAAACGTCGATACAAACTCTGATTGTTTGACTACTTAGCCTATCATTGAACACATTAATTTTCCAGACGAACCCGTAAACTGTCATCATGTGTGCACATACGTATTTTGTACGGAATATTGAGGGGCGTGTCTGATTTGAATAGCATGGGTTCCGTAGTAGCTAAGGTTGCATGCATAGTGGTAGGGAAACAAGCCAACAAGGTACTAGGCTTAGGGTACAAGATGCTATTTGGTTGGCGGATTCATTTTCATCCCACTACAGGGACTCAACCTTTTGGTCAGATATAGGTTCCGATCAGCTCTCCAACTTGTAATACCCGAAAGTTGAGCTCAAACATCGGTAATGGTTATCGCATTAGTTTTTTTTTCCTCACATTCTTCGCTGTTGAGCTTAGTACATTGATATCCAGTGTAATTATTCGCGGCATTGGTTTAATTATTAATGGATTCAACAAAAGATTTAAGGAATTTGAGTTTTACATCTTTTTCCTGCGTATGCGGATTGATCTCCGCAATGGTTGGGGTCATACCATGAGTATGCTAATTTCATTTTCCAGTCACTGAGCACTGAAATTTGAGTCGCACAATAAATGTGTAATAGCATTAGTTAATCCTTACTACAGAGCATTTTCTCCTTGATATTCATCTGTAGTTCTGTACTAGCCAGGTGAGTCAATTGTGTTGTTGTACACCTTAATTATCTCAGTAGACATAATAAGCTCAGGTTTTCCAATGGCCTAGCAAGTAAATGAGTTTGGGGCAGTATTTCAGCTTTCCACATTTGTTGGGTGAATCTAGATTATAAGCATAGAGTAAACGGAAAAGTTGCCCATTGGTAAAAGCGAACTTATGAGGAAACCAACAATGTTGTCGGCTATAAGTTGATAGATAATGCTACTAATAGCTAGTTTGGCCGAGCTGGAAAAATCGAGAAATGATTTTTTCAAAAGTAAAGTATTTTTGGTGAGAAATAGTTTGTGGTTGGCTAATTAATTTAAAAGTACTTCTAAGCAGCAAATAGTGTTTGGTCAAGCTTTTAAAAACTGTTTCTAAGTGTATTTTTCTTAAAAGTACTTCTCAAAAAGTGCTTCTAGGAAGAAACTACTTTTTTCCGCTTCTCCAAAACTGCTTGTGCTTCTCTCCAGAAGTACTTTTTTTCCTCCTAAAAGCTTGGTCAAACGCTTCAAATTTGGAAACAAGCACTTTTTTTAAAAAAGAAAACTGTTTTTAAATTTGGAGAAGCTTGGCCAAACAGGGTATAAGACTTTTGCGTAAAAGAGCGGATGCTTTCACAATTAACCATTGTGCATAAATCAAACTAGAAGTGATAAATGCTATCGCAACCATAGAGTAGGCTATGTAATATAGACAAATGTTATTTATAACTTGTCTTCCTACTTAAATTAACCGACCAAAATTTGAGGGGTTCAATATTTCCGTCAACAACAAGGAGATTTTTGTAATTAATAAAGCCACGATAAAATGTTGTTCTTAATTAATCATCGTCATTAATTAAATAAATCAAGAAATTTAATATTGCGGACTAGAGAATTAACTTACGCAGAATTCCCTCTTAAGTTTGTTTGGATCACTTTACAGGATGTTTGTCTTAATTTAACTATGATGTTTCTCTTTGCAGCGAATAATGGCGATACAGTAGATTTGATTTAAGCGTGTGTTTTATATTTCTGACATTACCACATCTTTTTATAACTTGTGCTCTTATAATCCATAAAACGCTGATTGTATCTGCAAGTTTGTTTTCGTCACAACTTCGCTCTCACAAGAGTATGTGGTCCATTTTGTTTATGCGCCTTTACTTTCCGATTCATTGAAGGTTCTACTAAACTTCTTCATTCGTCTTCCTTGAAAACGTTTGTTCACATTTTGAATATGTGGACTTCATAAATATGTAGAAGTCTAATTTCTATCATCCACAAATTTATACTGATTAGCATTTGTTGGTAAATATTCTTTTACCTGAAAAGGTGGTGCAAGAGTTTGATCATTCAACAACTTTCCATTAAAATGACAGAAATAAAAGTACAAGAGTAGCTACGCAGGAGAAGATATTCAAATAAATCTTAAAATTTCTGTGAAGTTGAACTAGCTACTTCACTTTAGTTCTCTATATGATGTCTATAACTTGACAAGACATCCTTCATGAATACTCAACATTCTCTTCTGTAATGTAAGTTTCTGCAGTTAATTGAGAGAAACATATATCATTGAATAACTTATACTAATGTAATGTAAAACAGAATTATCAGTTTTCATGACAGTTAATTGAAGTTTGCAACAAGACGAGGTCATCCCTAACTTTTATTCATGAATTATCGTATGATAAATATGTGAAAATTATAAAAAATAATCTAATTTTTTATTAGACTTCAGTTTTGTCCATCATGTAGAACACAATCTAGAGACAACGCCAAAATATTGATATTGCACGCATGGTAACCTTGTGCAATTCATCTGTATTTCACCTTTATAATGGTATTGCTTATTAACTAATAGCCTAATTTATATTGCAGTTTGTCTACTTTAAAATCTTTAAAGGTCTCATCAAACAGTCTTAATTCTCATCAAATAATCTTAAGCAGGCGCTATTTGTTGCCTTTGGCGAACAGTGCTAATACATGTAGCTAATAATCTAATTCTTCCTTAATAGTTGTTTATTAAAATGGGTAACTGTGTCTACGCATGAATTCAATTTATGAATATTTTGTGCATTACATGTTTAAAAAATAATAGCGTTCGCATGCTTCTTTGTATACTATATTTTTCATTAACATTTTCTCATAAAAATTATATTTTATATTCTCCGTAGTAGAAAATAGAAAAAGGAGAGAGAACATAAACGCGTGTGTGTGCGCGCGTGTGGTGGTTTGTGTCGAGAAGCTGTCATAAAATAGCAGTCAACATTCCAACTAACACTTTCCTCTTTTCCCTCTTTGCGGCATCCGACAAAGAAACCCTTGTTCCAAGATGGTCTGATTCTCCGGCGAAATTTGCCGCCGACCTATCATTTTCCCCCATCTGTCACCACCAATCCAGTAAGTCCACTTTCCAGTTTGCTCTTTCACTCAAAGTGCCTTCAGATCAAGTCTTACTTATTCATCAAAACTCGGTTTTGAGCTATGATTTTACCAAATTTGTGAAACTTTGCTTGTTAAAATGCTCTTGTTAGCTCCTTTCATCATGTATAGCTAGTTTTTGATTTCATCTTGGTAATTCGTTTTTTCTTTGCATTTCTTTTCAGCTCCCATTTTCCGTTAATATTTAGTTCTCGTGAAATTACAGTGCACCGTTGGCTGGTACGCCGGAGCCTCTTCTCTTTGGCTTGTTTCTTGTAGCAGTTAGTCGTGTGCTCATGTTAATTTCGTCATTTCATTCGTATCTATTGTCCCTTTTGTTATTTTATTTTATGCAACTTTACTTGTTTCTATAATTTTTCAATGAAGTTTATTACTTTGTGTTTAGTATGGAACTATTATCTCCTGTCTCTTAACTCTGACTTTCTTCTTTTTGTTTCCTGGAGTAATTCTGTTACGACACATTTGCACCATACCTGATATCGTTGGCTTCATTTGATAATCTTATTGTTTGGAATAAAATGCTAAAAGAAGGAAAACCAGCATCTATAATTAGGTAGAAGCAGACCCGTGATTTTAGACCATCCCGTACTCTATTTTATTGTAGGGGTGAGATGAATTTAAATGAAGAATCATTGCTGGTGAGTACTTATATAAGTAGACCACAACTTTGTTTGGGATTGAGGCGTAGTAGTTGTTGTTGTTGTTGGTGGAACTTATTCGTATTTCTGAACAAAATTTCAACTGCATATACAGTTTGAGCTGAAAGAAGTTGGTGCGAGCTTGAGCTGAAGGCAGCAGGTATGACAACCTGCTGCCACAAGGCTACATCGCTTTTGATTGGAGATGACTCTTTTGCTGCCTCGGATGTGTGTGTTAGGTATTTGACATTAATGATAAGTCAAGTGCGATGAGCTAAGTAAATTAGTCTTTTGCGCAGATTTTAAACCCATAATAAAAATATGGAGCAACTCATTCAGACAACCAAGGGAGGTGCAGGTTTGACCTCGTAGTACTTGTAATATAGGGCGTCATGATATGATGAAGGTAACTGGAGGTCTTTTTGTTCTGTTAGTCTTGCAAGGGTCAAAGTTAATGGAGCAAGGAAAAGTCAAGGGTACGATCAAGTAAGAGTCATGGTTGTTGCTGTTTTCATGTATATGGTGCAATGTGGTGTTATCTATATGTTGTTAGGATTGATTTTTGAAATTCTCTGACAGGCGGATAGGCTCAGTGACAGGAGAGATTCTGTCTAAATTTTTGGAAATTTGGGGAGTTAGCCAAATTCTGGAGCTTTTGGTTATTCTGGAGCTTTTGGTCTGTGGATGAATATTTAAGTTACATTGGTGTCAATGGCGGACTTTAACACTCATTCGAGGACGAATGATCCTAAGTAGGGGAGAATGTAAGGCCCTGTTAAAATTTCCTAACGATTTAAGATTTTACAGTGCACCAGCGGTATTTGAGGATAACGTATTCGACATTAAAGGAGACCTATGGGATAGAACCACATCATTTTGAAATAAAAATATATGTTTAAGGTGTGTTGGAACATACTAAGGAGTTTTATGAATGGCAAGAATTTGTGTGGAACAAGTTGGATACATTAAGTGGAAAAGATGTCTCAATTAGCACAAGACCCGACTTCAAACAAATGCCACTCCCAAGACATAAAGACTTAGGTGGTGACATACCTATAAAATTGTATCCCTTTGAGTCTAGTTTCTAACACATCAAACCGTTTGTCATTTGGATATGTGTACGTAAATTTATGACCATTTACCAGACCTATGCCATATGTGCGCCCAGATGCGTGGCCGCGCATATAAGGAGGGTTTCTGCTTCATATGCGCGCCTGATGCGCGGTCACTTGCGCAGGTGTGCGGCCGCACACCTAGGAGCCCTATAAATACCCCTAAGGCCGGGTAGAGAGAGGGGCTGAGTCATTTCTTTGAGCTAGGGTTTGCATATCAAGGGGAATCCGTCTAATACTTCCCTCCCATGAACCAAGGTAATGTTTTTGGAGTAATTTTGAGTTGATTACTACTCCTATATACAGTGTTAAAAAAAGCGACTGCCTCCTTGCTTTAAGAGAGAAGCGAAGCGGAGCGCCGGGTGTGTCGCTACCTGTATTAAAAGCGACTCAGGTACAGAAAAGCGGTCGCTTCTACCAAAAAAGTGAGAAGCGAGAAAAGCAGAAGAAGCGATCGCTTCTTGAAATAAACAGTCCAAACGAGTCTTTTTCAATTAAAAGACCCAAATCGAGTGAGTCTTCTGTTTTAGTCATTCTTCAGCAGCAACCTAGGGTTCCAGCCCTTTCTTCCTAAAAAAACCAACGATTTCTTATTTGTTCAAGCAAACTAGGGTTCTTCTTCTTCTTCAACATTATAGCAAGTCAACAACAACTTTCAATCTTGTAGTTCTTTTTCTTTTTCTTTTTCTTTCTAAACGTCCAAAAAGCGTCGAAATGCTGGCGATTTTTTTCCAGAAAATTTCTGCCCTGTTTCTACCCAAATTCTGCCCAGATGCTACTCTTGACAATCTTGTAGAAGAATAGGATGCTTATTTTATGCTTTAATTGATGCTACTCTTTAGTTTTTTAATTCAAGTATTGAACATTTGCTTACAATTACATGTGTTGTCTATGCCCTATTTATTATTATTATTTTTTAAATTCCGCTTCACTTCAAAAAAGCGGGCGCTTCGCTTCTCGCTTCTCGCTTTTCGTGAAATGGGGGTTGTCGCTTTTCCTCGCTTCACGCTATTTTTAACACTGCCTATATACTTATATAACTAGGATTAATCTTAGAGATCCATAGATTTTCATTCAAATCCCCAAATTGGTCGAGAACACTACAAGCTGGGATTTTCAAGAGTCTCACTACAAGAGGTATGTCCATCATCTCTAACTACTCTATGGTGATATATGTTAGGACTTATGGGATGGTGATTGGAAGCCATAAATGCCTAACCTAGGTTGAGTTGGTGTTGTAGAGATTGTAAAATGGTTTAATTAATGAGATTGATGGTTTGGGTGTGAATTGTTGAGCATGCATGTGCTAATGGAAGTTGTGGATCGCCTAGAGACGATGGTAAGGTGAATCATTGGTATGGAAGGTGGTTGTTAGGTGAAGAAATTCCATTGAAGGAGGTTTAGAAAGATATGCACATTAGATGTTTGATAAAAAGTCTAAATGATGGGGTAAATGTGTAAGTTACAAAATCTTCCAAATATTTCTTTTAACGATAACAATTTCTCAATCTCGTATACCACCTTAACAACTCAGAAAAATGTCAAGTGCCAATATTGAATGAATAAGGAATACCATATAAAATGTCGGGCATCAGTGGAAAAATAATCTCGTGAATACTTAGACTACCAGCGATATAACGCACGATTATGCCGAGGTTGTTCGGCCCAATCCAAAATAATGTGTACATTGCCGAGGGTCAAGCGACACGAGCCATAGATGCATCTATTATACTACCGAGGCGTTCGGCCCGCTCCACAAGAAAGGAAGGAAACTACCGAATTACGAGACACGTGCTTATAATACAGTACATGAGCACAAAGTGAATATAACCTTTACCGTTTCTCAAATAACTTGCCAACAACTCAAGGTGATAAGGCTCGGCCTAATATATACATATATTGCTAAATCAATTCAATTATATCTTCCATTAGTTAAGCCAGCAGAATGAATTCAAGTAATTCAAATATTACACGGTAAAGTCCTAAGACGACCCGGACATAAACATGCTTTAGCTACCTTTAATTCTTAGGCCTTTCTCATTTCGTGGCACGACGTGCAAATATTCCTTGATATTTACAAAGGAACTCCTAGACTAACTCGGAACTTTAACGCACGATCAAGGATAGAAGAAGAGAAACATTTCCTAAATATCGTTGTAGCCTCCCTATTATAAGTGTGGCCGACAACACACCGATAAGAGGGACTCTACTGACACAGCTCCATTGCACTTTAGGACTCTTAAACCGTGTTCTGATACCAAGTTTTTCACGCCCCGATCTCGGGGAGCGCGACCGACGCTCAATCGAGTACTCTCATCATTACTCATGCATGATTTACCATAACTTAATTAGATCTTGACTTTTAAATTGAAAACATTTGGCTCAATGGCCTAAGATTCTTTCTCATGATGGGTAACGGAGCTTTATAAATAGCTGCAAAAATTGTGAACATAAATACATGACAAAACTCAAAACTTTAATTACATGACCCATAGGGTACATGGAACTTCTATGACAATAAATACCTAAATACATAAAACGAACTAGACCCAAACTCCCACTATAAATGTAGCGGGCTCACCATAAGCTAAGTAGTGAAGAAGATCCCTATCAAAGATCAATATCATCCTGTAGAAGTATGCATGCATCCATTAAAAGATGCAGCGCCACTGATAATAGGGACGTGAGTGCATGTAGAATAGTACTCGTATGTAAGGCAGATAGAACAACATATGAAAATACGGTAACTCAAATAAGAGGCGAAGTACATCAAGACACTATGAAACGTCCCACAGAATCACATTTCAAGTCTTATTATACTTCATTCTGAACTTCTTTTGGGATCAAATGTGCCATATGAACTATGCGTGGGATACAAAATATAATGTAAATGTAACAACATGTAAAAATAAGGGCAATGGAAGTGGCATCTATTGTTCATATTGGCTATGCGTCTCACCAAAACGTCAACAACCCTCTCTTGCTATGCACGTGTTCATCCATACCTTTCACATATGCGTTTCATAGACTGTCCATAGTGTTTATTCATATCGTACACCTATGCGTTTCATAGACCGTCCATAGGATCACATATACAATACACCTATGTGTTTCATAGACCGTCCGTAAGATTACATATACAATACACTTATGCGTTTCATAGACCATCCATAGGATTACACATACAATACACCCATGCGTTTTATAGACCGTCCATAGGATTACACATACAATACCCCCATGCGTGTCATAGACCATCCATAGGATTACACATACAATACACCTATGCGTTTCATAGACTGTCCATAGGATTACACATACTTTTTTTTTGATAACCGCGGTGTCCGGGCCAGCTTGCGCGTACCTGGACTAATTCCACTGGATACCTGCCACAGGATTACACATACAATACACCTATGCGTTTAATAGACCTATGCGTTGGATTACACATACAATACACCTATGCATTTCATAGACCATCCATAGGATTACATAACACCTCATTATGACCATGTATAAACTCAAAGCAACATGATTAACATTATATTTAAGGTCGTAAGTTCTTGGATCATTGGGATACTTCATGTTCATGCTCATCATGGTGAAACACATCTCATTACATTAGCACATGCATGGTGAATCAATAAGTCGATTTCAACTGCACATGGGCCCAATTTCTTTTCTTAAGGTTCATCGTTATTTAGCATAGTACATATCCCTTTCACCTGGTTATTCATTCGCTTGTCATCTTAAGGTCATTAGCTAAGTTCATGATTCTTTGGGACTTAACATCGAAGTCATTTGCATTTATTATTTTTGAAGCATACATACTATGATTGAAACCTATTGGAACATACAATGCCTCATAATTCTCATTTTGGCAAGCGGCCCCATTTCATGTTCATACTATCACTTCCTTTTTCTTGCCATGGGTGACCATAGATAATAAGAGCATTTAAAACATTTAGGAACACCATAGCCTCTACTCATGAGGGTGTAGGAACTTATAACACATTAGAAACTAAAGAACAAATACGTTCATTTTATAACCTTTCACACCATATATCACTTCATTAGTGCTTTCAGCTACTTACAACATCATTATTTAATTGGCTCTCTTGGCATACATATGATTCTTCTTTCATGGCACAATGGTCGTATTTCATATTCCACACTCTCAGTTCTTTTCTTTTAAGGGTTATCATCATAAACATCAACATGTAGAATATTCTAGAAATACCTTTCCCCAAAAAAGGGCAATACTCTGTCTCCCTCTCACCTACCTCTTTTATCTTCATTTTTGTCTTCTTCCCACTCTCTTATCTTCATTTTTGTCTTCTTCCCATGAGCCCTGATGAAGAACTTGGTTTTTTGTCAAACTAAATCTTAATGATTAGTTTCTTTTAGTCCTGATGCATGTAAATATAAAACGGCATGACATGGTACTACCACATCGTTTCTAGTATTGCTAATGTTAGAATGTTCCACATTGCTTAAGGGGAATGAGTTGTTGTCTCGTTATATGGTCTTGGGCAATCCTCACCCCAAAAGCTAGTTTTTTTAGGTGAGAGCTGTCCAAGATCATTCAAGGAGACAACATCCCATTCCCTCAGCCAAAGTGGGACATTCTAACAACCCCCGCCCAAGGATAGACATTTGAGGCATCGACAATATAATAGAGGAACACACATTGGGTAACCCAAGAATATGGATGGGTCTGCATTTGATACCATTGCTAGAAATGGACCTTATTGAATTATTTTACCATATCATCTGAAAGAAAGCTTAACCTGTTAGAGAGAACACTCTATTATATTCATATCTCAATAAGCCTCGTTATGTGTTTATTTTTCATGGGCCAAACACGGAAATATGTTTTTGCTTTTTGGGTGACCGTGAGATTTAAAAGCAGGATCTGTGCCTGCGCTAAAACCATGTTAGAAATGAAAAATACACGGGAGAATCCTTGGTGAGAAAATTCTCACTGTGTAGTAACCATGGAATTTAAGAAATGAAAAAGACAGGCACCACACATTTTCCGCTGTTTTTCAGTGTTGTTTGTGTCACCCACTTGTTTTGTGAATGTTGTGCAAAAAATAATACCACCACAAGGTTCAGGACTTTCGGCGAGCAAAGCCCAACCACTCACCGTGTGCGGCAGGAAGATTCTGGGCTTCTTTAACGCGGATTGTTGTTCCTGGGGTGGCCTGGACTGCCTGGTGATTCTGGTCACCATTCCTTTTCCAATCGAAGACATTTTAGCAGCTTAACATGTCTTAGTTCTGAATGAGTTGCTCTTGGAGAAGAGAACAGTGTTTTACTTTCACTTACTAACAGAAATGGCCATCTGCAATATAATCCGTACTTTTGTCCTCATTGTACGCCGCCTTGATGTTATAGAATCATACACCCCTGGCAAATGTTTGACGTAAGGCTCCCAAAAAAAGAAAAAAAGTTTGACATAAGGCTTTGACTTATCAAAAAAAAAAAAAAAAAA
>MU700180.1:48553-97066 GCA_026770625.1 Nicotiana glauca
TCGTTTACCAAAAATATTGACCAAAGTCAACTATAATCATATTAATATCAAAATTCTTCAATTTTTTCACAGAATTCACATATTCCAACACAAAAAATTTCCGGCTACGCGTCCGGACTACGCACGTAAATTGAGGCAATAGAAAATAATATTTTCAAGGCCTCTAAAGCACAGAACAGATGAGGAAAACAGGTGATGACTCTTTGGGTCGTCACACCTCATCTCTGCCATTGCTTGAATTTTATTCAAGTGACACATGCTCCAAATTTATAAGAATATATTCAAGTATATTTTACTATTATATAGTACTCCCTCCGTTTTAATTTATATGAACCTGTTTGACTGGCACTGAATTTAAGAAAAAATAAAAACTTTTGAAATTTATGGTCCTAAACAAGTCATAAAGGGGCCAGAGTATTTATGCGGTTATAAAAACTTCTCATTAAGGGTAGAATTATAAGTTTAAGCTAAATTGTTATCAAATTTAGAAAGGGGTCATTCTTTTTGGAACAGGCCAAAAAAGAAATAGGTTCACATAAACTGAAATAGAGGGAGTACCTTTTAATAGCCCGAATATGAACATCATACCTATTACTCGATATAAGTATGTGATCCCTATACCACTACTGTATGACAATTTACTCATTTCACCAGGAGTCTTAACGAAGATTTTTCCTTCATCTTTCTTTTATGAATAAAGATTTCTCTATTTTATTTTTCCAACCATCACCCTTAAGGTGACTTCTACTTGCTCTGATGCTCCCCCATTTAGGCGTAAATCCCAAATCTAAAGCTCAAACTTGATACTCGAAGATTTAATTAAATTTATACTCCATTCCATATGATTATATACACGTCCATATACTACTACAAGTTATTTATTCCCAACTCAAAATCATAATTCACCATTTCAAATTTTCATGAAGCCTTGATTTCTATTTTTGCAATTACACTTAGTAGTACCTACTATCCTGACAATAGAAGAAAAATGGTTACCCTTCTCGTACCCAAGTATCATGGCACTTCTAGCCGCAACTCATGTTGCCAAGTACTTCATGTCCTTAACAATAAAGTTAGCATATCACTTTTCGTGCTCATTTTACTTAAAAAATCTTTTTCTAGAATCTTACCCTTCAATCCGTGCTCAAATATATTTCTGGTAAATACAACTGCCTCATGCTAAACCTGCATAACTTTCATATAACTTTTCATAACATACACTATTTTCATAATGCTGAAGGTAAGAAACGTGCAATCTTCTTCATGACATCATCATAAACTTTTTTTAAAATTATTATTATAGTCAATATCACACCTTCATATCATCATTCATCGTGCAATTAATATTACTCCTTGTTTTCACATTATTCATGCATTCTACTTGTGGGTACTTAATCATTCGTATGATAATTACCTTCATATCTCGAGGTGTCTTCAATCTCGTTGCAGTAGATAACTAGTTAGGATTCGTATGGCATCACTATGTAGCCTTGGATCACTTGTAACTCATCAATTTTGCACCTGGACCATTATCGCTTGCAAGCTCTTAAGTTTTAAACTACATGTGCAATATTCATAATCCGCTGGAAACTCCAATTTGGCCCGATACATCATTTATTCCTCTTAAATCTTTGGATTCCATCAAAATAACATGTTGACAACTCCCCTTGACACATCTAGAGGTGCTTTGGAGCTTACCTTCGAAATTTTTTAATTCCCACCATTCAAAAGGACAAAATAAAGCCTATATCAATTAGACAAACTCAAGGTTATTATTCCACATCACTTCACCTCCTTTAGCAACTTATTCACTTCTTGAAATATTTTAAGGTTACACCTTTTGTACATATCATGCATGAACACTTTTTAACTTAATCATTTAAGTTCACATACCTTAGTATGCATCATTGAAGATTGATTTTCATTTGTATCACATTTGACATCTAGGAGGTATTCAAAGTTCACCTACCCTTTAAAAAAAAAAAGATACTTTTGGTTATTCTTGACATTATCCCAAATTGGTCCTGATTCTTATGAGTCACAAGGTACTCGGTATGAACTTGGTTGATTCACATTCTCTTACCACTTTAATATTTGTCATTCCTCGATATCATATCACGATAATTTGAAGTACAACCTTCCCATATATCTTGTAACCATTGTGTTTCGTTTTTTATTTATTCGTTCCTTTATTGTACTAATAAATAGTGATTGTCATAGAAAAGGGTTGTTCCAATATCTTGATTTATAATTTAAAAATGTTCTTATATAGGCATTACCCATTTTTTTCAACCTTCAATCTTTCATGAGTTCTCACACCATTCTAACAACACCAACTGACATCGTCACCTCATTTTCTTTTTTCATGAGTTCTCAGAATTCGACTTATGATTCTTATTCACCTTAGTTATAATTTTGACTATATCACTTTTAAATATGTTCTCAATTTAACCCATCATTTAATTCATTAGTGGATAGTCCGATCCTTACCAGCTATTTTTTAAGGAGCACGTGTAATATCTTGAACCTTGAGCTTTGTGCTCGTCACTTCTATATCTACCATGTCAAGTAGTCAATACGCCCGAGAACTATTTCTTTCACTATAGGCACAAAGCACGATCTAGAGTAAGAAAAAAGTGGAACTCCCTAAATGTCCTTGTAGCTTCCCCGACATAAGTGTAGCCGGCAACACACTAATAAAAGGGACTCTACTTGACACGGCCCCATAGACTTCCTAGGACTCAACTTAGAACCTATTGCTTTGATACTAAGTTTGTCACGACCCAAATTCACATGACCGGCACCCAACCCAAGCGAACCAACCCATATGATGCATCCAAATCGTATGCATGAAAACCAATTTAACTGCGGAGGCTCTTTGAAATATATATATATATATATATATATATATATATATATATATATATATATATATATATATATATATATATATATATATATATATATATATATATATTTCAAATTCAACAATACATGAAGCCTCTCATAATCATAACAATAAGACTAAGTAAAATAAGTATATTTTCATGTATGTCGTGTACAACCCCATTGTTTACAACTATCTATGGAGCCTCTATACCAAAGAATAGAATTAAACACTTGGGCTAATACTCAACTAGCATAAATTAAGAAAATAACATGATAGCTACCCTGAAATAGGAGTGATGCCTCACCATATACCTCAGGAAGAAAGTCATCCTAGCCTTGACTTCATGCCACATATCATTCCTCATCCTGAAACATGTAAAATAAATGGAGCTCTGGAGGGGAGGCCCTAAGGGCTAAGAATACCATATCGGTACTCAATAAGTGTCATAGACTCTTTTTAACTCAAGTTCCTGGGACGAATTTCACAATACTTATACAATCAGTATTAGACATAAAGTGGTAAACTGTTATATAAATCATGCTCTTTATCGTTTTAAATAAAAGACAAGTGAAATGTAAGCCATGGTATAAAGTTTTAGAACGTCTCTGTCAGCCCATGATTTTAAGAAAAATTATATAAAATCATTTTAATCTTATTGAAGTCAATCATATAAAACCATTTCAATCTCATTAAGTCATTGAAATCATTTTCGATTCCTTAGGCCTAAACATAAGAAAGTTCTCTTTTACCTTTCACCGGGAGTACTATACCGACACCGATATAATGAACAACTACTAGGTGATCATCCTAGCAACAAGTATTTGACCCTACTTGTTTGGCCAGCTTCGCGTATTGTCGTATGAGTTAACTTAAACCCACTATTTTACGTAATGATCATTTGCCCTCTCAATGGGGGATTTTATCCCACAAACTTTGGATTTTCCTTAGAATGCGTCCCTACACCGGCACATGTAGTTTTATGGTAACGAACTCAACATTTGAACCATTCTTGGTGGTCTCTAGTAGTAACTCCCAAAATATTTGACATATCAAAACTAGATTCATAGCATAATTGCCTCGAAGGATATATTTTTATCAAATCATGATATTCATAGTCAATCCAAACCATTTGAAAAAAATCAAATGAATAATCTTTTTCATGTGAAAGCCTTTAGCAATTAACATCAATCTTCAGATACAACAAGTGCTTCTTTTGTTGAAATTTCAAAAGAAAAAGCTTTTCGTGAAAACATATATTTAGCACTCAAGCATTTTATTCTCTTATCAACAAATAAGTTTTAATAAAACTTATAGTGTCATTTGCCAACAAGTTTTGAAAACAAGATTTTTATAAAATTACATGACACTTCATAAGCAACAATTTAAAAACATATTGTGACATCTTTCCCGCTTGTCCCCTCAAGTACGGATACACATTTACAAATAATATAATTTATATTTTTTCTTTATTCCTTGCTTCTCATTTTCAGTACATCCAGGACTTTTGCTTATTTGGATTTTTGTACTACTTTCAGAATTTATATTTTAAAATGTCATCTCCTTGTTTAACAAATGCTTTAAATTTAAGTGTGGGAATTAATGTTTTTCCTTCGCTCATCAACAATTAATTTTTTTTGGGTTGTATATCTTGGTAATTTTATATGAATTAACTAGTTGATAATAAAAGCTAGAAGTAACAAAAAATGTCAAAGTTATAAAGTGATGGATTAATTCATTTTATATTTTCCCATTTCCCTCCAAAACATACCGCGATCACGTTGCTCTCATTTCAAATTTCCCAGTAACCATCGCTCACAAATATGAAAATCGACCAGATCTCTTCGCCGGAGCTCCGGGGAGGTCAAAACGACCTTCACAATCAACTATGCTCCCAAATCGAATCATCAATCAAAGATGTCGAGAAACACGTACCTGGAACTGCCTTGCCGGATTCCTTCTCCACCAATCTCCGGCGTAGTATCTCTCAGCTGAATTCCCTCTCTCCTTACCCTAACTCCGTCAAGCTTCACATTTGGAAACTATCCTACCGCCTTTGGAATGCTTGTGTCGATCTTTCAAATGCTGCCGGTTTTAAAACTTCGGGTCATAAAATCGATGAGGAACACGCAAAGCTGCGTCAAGTATCAGCTGACCTCCTCTTCCTCGCCTGTGACGTTTCAGGTATCCCCTCGCCGGCTATTAAATCTGCGTCCTTCTCCTATAAAACAGGTCTTATTTGGCACGATCTTAGAAAATTCGAACACGCTAACTATTGCTTCGAGAAAGCTACGGATCTGCTATCGAAAGTTGAAATCAGTACTATTTCAGAAAATGAAGAGAAACGATTTCTGTTAGATCTAAATATTGCTCGATCACGTACAGCTTGGGAAGTCTCTGATAGAAATTTAGCGGTCGCTCTATTGAGTCGATCGAAAAGCATGCTCTTCGCAGTTGCGGAGAACTATAAAGCTTTAGCTAATCAGTATTTGACATTTGGAAAAGCAATACTATCGAAAAATGAAGTTTCTGGAGTGAATGAAGCATTGAGACTGATGAATGATGCACTGGAATTGTGTGAAAGGGGTTTGACAGTTGTGAAGAGGACAGAGGACACGTTAGCTTTGAAGGAACTGAGATCGAAGACGCTTAGGTTTTTGGCAGCGGTTCATTTGCAGAGAGATGAATTCGAGAGCGTGTTGAAATGTGTGAAGGTTTTGAGAGACGGTGAGAAGGATCAGCATCCGAGTCTTAGTGTGTTGGCAATGAAAGCATGGCTGGGATTAAGGAGGTTCGGGGAAGCGGAAAAGGAGCTTAGAGGAATGGTAGTGGATAAGGGGATTCCTGAAGGAGTTTGGGTATCGGCTGTTGAATCATACTTTCAGGTTGTGGGGGCTGCTGGAGCAGCAACAGTGAAGGGAGTGTTTTTAGGACTTCTTGGAAGGTGCCATGTTAGTGCTGGTGCAGCAATTAGGGTGGTGAGTAAGGTACTGGGGGATCCTGCTGGTGCTGGTGAAGAGACCAGATTGAGGACAAAGGTGGTATCCGACCTGGTGTCTGATGACAGGATTCTGACGCTCTTGAGTGGAGAGGATACTTCCAGAGAGAGAACCGCTATGCATGCTCTTCTTTGGAACTGGTATATTCAATTGTTTTGTGCATTCCTGCTGAATACATCTTTCATATTCTGATTGTCACATAGAACTTGAAGTTATGAATTCAAGCATTGAATAAAAGGAGTTGCATTCTCGAATCAATTAATGCCTTGTTATTAAAAAGGACCCAAATATAGCAGAATGGTTATTGAGGATTCATATAGTGGATCTCGACTAGTTGGGATTGAAGCATAGTTATTGTATCACAAATAGTCAGCCTCTGGCAGTTAATAGCAATCTGTCATAATTGTTACGAGTATTTCTTATTGGTAATACTTGAAATAGATATACATTCTGAAAGATTTCAATCTTGACTGCTTCAGCCCTAAATTCCACAGCTCGGCAGAGAATGGAATCATAAAAAAGGAAAGCATTGAGCAAAACTTTCTTTTTGGTTCTTTACGTTATTGCAATGTATTTATGAAGTGTCAATGCTTTCTATTTATCATTTAACATCTACTTTTGATTCTTCCACAGTGCAGCAGAACACTTCCGGTCAAAAGATTTCCGGACCAGTGCTGAGATATTTGAAAAATCTTTGCTTTATAACCCATCTGACATAGAGAGCAGAAATCTCAGAGCAAAGGGATTTAGAGTTTTATGTCTCTGCTATATGGGCCTTTCACAGTTAGATCGTGCTCAGGAATACATAAACGAGGCAGAGAAGGTGCATTCAATAAATTGAGTACATTTTCTCTCGTTAACTTGATCTGATATTTTTTCTTCTTTTGCAGCTTGAACCAAATATAGCTAGTACCTTCTTGAAGGTGTGATTGCTCTCCCCTCCCTGAATATCTATGTATTAAATTGATGCTCCTAATTGTTTGGCTATGTGAATTTTGAGATATAATTGAATATGGCAGTTTAAGATCTACCTGCAAAAGAACGAACCCGATGGTGCTATCTCTCAGCTGCAGGCAATGCCAAGTCGCCTTGACTTCACCACTGAATTCCTCTCTCTAGCTGCTCATGAAGCTATTGTCTGTCGTTGTCATCCAGTTACTGTTGCTTCTCTGTCACTTCTTTTGAACTTCTACCCCACAGGGAAACAGATGCCAACAACTGAGGTTGTAGTTTTCAGGACTTTAGTCACAACTCTATCTCAGGGCCCTCAGAATGATTCTGATATCCTAAAGCATATGAAACGAGTTCATACTCGGCTATCTGAGCTAGGTGCTGAGAAACTTTTTGGGAAAGGCGAGATTGGGAGACGGGAAAGGAACTGGTTTTCAGTGAATGCATGGAATTCCGGTGTTAAAACAGGGCAGGAGGACCAACATGCACTATCTGCAGAGTTCTTTAGATTGGCATCGGAGTTTTATGGTTCTTCAATCGATGAAGAGAAAGAAGGGAACCATGTAATGGTATGCAAATCACTGATTATGACCGTGTCTGCAATAATCTCAGATGAGAGGCAAAGAAAGAGTACATTACTGGAAAATAAAGTGAAGGAAGCTATTTCCTTGCTAGACAGAGCAGGAAAGGTAACCAATTTCGATCATTGAATATTTCTTCTTCCATTTATTTGACCTTCACATTTTATTACTTTGTCGTTTGTCATTTTGGTTCTTATCTGATTGAAATTTCTTAGCCGCCAGATTATGGAGCTATTATGTTCATGATCTTCGAGTTCGAGACATGGTTTTCTCTAGACTATAATTTTCATTTTCATGTGATGCTTGATGCAGATGTTAATGTCAAGCTCAACGGAATATGACAAGCTAGAGGCCATCATTGAGCCTAATCTCTTGTTTATGTACACTTGGTGTGCTTTTGATCTGTATTCAAGGCTTGATGACACAGGAAGTCAACAGCTCCTCCTTATTAAGCGTTTTGCAAACTCAAAATGTTGCAATCCAAATCATCTACTTCAGATTGGCATTGACGCTTCACAAGGACCACGTTCCAACCACGAAGTAGCCACCTTTGCATTAAGCACCTGCCTCTCCATACTCCTGGCCTCATCTTCGCCTGATTATGAAAGTGTGGCACTCATACTGAGGAAACTTGTTTGTCTAAGAAGCATCCATGGAGCTGATAGCAATGACGATGCAACAATGGAAATGTACAAGCAAGCATATAGGATAATGGTGGGTTTGAAGGAAGGAGAATATCCAGTTGAAGAAGCGAAATGGTTAGCCATGACAGCATGGAACAGAGCAGCTATCCCTGTGAGGATGGGGAATATGGATGAAGCAAAGAGGTGGATGTCTATGGGGTTGGAGTTGGCCAAGAAAGTCCCAGGGATGCAAACATACAGGTCATGCATGGAAGATTTTATTGCTGGCCTTTAGAAGAAACTGTCAGGGACATGATGATGGACAAACTAGCTAAATCTCTGAAGACATTAATGCACTAAATTCTTCTCTGTACATAAGATCATGGATAGATTCTATAGATGTTGAAGTTAACCACGAATCTCATTTCGATTATTGCTTAGAGTAATTTTGTTTTCTTTATCGCTATTAAGTAGAGGAATGGCAGCTTCAATATGGAACTGAAGAATTATAAAGGATCATGTTAAGCAATTCGTCTAAAAATTTGCCAGGCAAAGAAGTGGTATCCTTTGTGAAAGCTAGCTATAGGGCTTTAAAACTTGTGGAACACATTTACTTGGTTTATCAAGTTGTAAGTCTTAGTTATAATCACACATTTGAATTACAAAAAAGAGAAAAAATACAAGATCTTGGATTCGGAATTCTATAAGAATTTGTCTATAGCTACCTTCACTTGGTATAGTAGTGAATTGCTTTTGGATGATGGGTAACTTGTAATTCAACTCTTTATCAAAAAATAAAATAAAAATTGGCTCCTAATAATCGCATAATGACATGTCATTTTGATTATAAAATAATGTGGTAATTACCTTTTCTACTAAATGAATACTCCTCTTTTAGCTGACCATTAAACTAGAAACGTATATATCCATGAAAACTAATTTCAACTTCTCAATGGCAAAGTTTCTCAAGGTTGAAAAATTCTACTATTAATTATACTTTTCAACATTTTTCTTCAAAAGTTATCCCCCTTTTACACTCTAAAAATAAGAAATTCTAATTCGCTTTATTAACTTCTGAAGTTTTGAAATGCGAATCAATTGGAAATTTAATTCAATTTACTGAAAAGTAGTAATATTCCTTCCTGGAAAAGAACAGATAATATAATAGGAAAAAAATGTGTAAATAGCAATTTGCCGTTATAAATGGCGCCACATCTTATCGTCTCCTATTCCATATCAAATCCAATACATCTTTCCCATCCTTCTCAGTTCTTTTATCTCGGCTCCTTATAATGGAGTCTCTTTCGGTAGGCATTTTAACTTCTTTACCTCTCCAAAATCACTTCAAAACCAACAAATCCTCTCTAAAATCCCCATTTCCCAAATCTTCTCCCACTTTCCTCTGCAATTCAGTCCCAATCTATTCCCCTAAAACCAGAAAAATCCCTCCCACTTTACAAACAGAAGCCCCAATTCATCATTCTACAAAATTCCAACAAATCTTTCCGAAATTCCATCTCTCTTTCCTTTCTTTGGGTCTCTCTTTTCCTCTTACTACCCTCGCCGCTGAAACTGCTGTACCCACTGAAGAAATTCCCTTTAAAATCAACTTAGAATCAATCTTGGTCTCTATTGATGAATTTTTCACTAGGTATCCATTTTTTGTTGCTGGGGTTACGTTTATCTGGCTCGTCGTGATCCCGTTAGCTGAAGAGTATTTCCAAAAGTATAAGTTCATCTCCGCCGTTGATTCTTTTGGGAAGCTCCGAGATGACCCCAGTTCGCTGCTGTTAGATGTTCGGGATAAGAAGAGCTTGGCTTATTTACCTTCGCCCAATTTGAGAATGTTGAATAAGAATGTGGTGCAGGTTGAGTTCCGTGAAGGAGATGAAGATGCCTTTGTTAAGAGGGTGTTTGAGAATTTCAAGCAGCCAGAGAATACTACTATTTGTGTTTTAGACAAGTAAGTCTTGTCAACAATATGTTTAATACATTTCTTAGTACATAGCGTACCAATATATGTGAGAATTTTGCATTTCCGCTTTTGATGCTTCATTATATTTTGTTTTTTGGTTTAATAAGATAGAGCAATTTCTTTGATGTGGTTCCTGTATGAGTCATATACTATGGTCTGCTCAAACCTGCAAGACTTCACAGATAGTGTTAGAAAATTTGGGAGAGCAACACAACACAAAAGAATACTCAAAACTCACAATTCAACTTGACTTGCTTCAAATGGCTAGGAATACATGACTATTTACGGGGAAAATCCTTCATGTATCTAGCCTAGAGTACATGTAAACACACTAATCATGTTCACACTTCACATATTCCAAAGTACATCATTGTGTTCATACTCTAATACATGTACTAACTTAATATTCTAGTTCATGAACTAATGTAGACTAATGTAAACAAATGTGAACAAATGAAAAACAAGTTTATTATTTTCATATTTCAACATCCCCTTAAACTTGTTTAATCACTCCAATAGCCTTCCTTAGCTTTTGAAAAAACCTCAATCTTCAATGGTTTGGTGAAAATATCTGTAATTCGGTCTTGTGGCTTCACGTGCTCAAGCTTCATAACTTTTTTTCGTGTCCTTCAACCTTGTAGCCCAAAGGTTGATCAATGTAAACCTCTTCCTCCAAGACACCATTCAAGAAAGCCGACTTCACATCCATTTGATGAATTTTCCATTGATTTTGAGCTGCCAAAGAAATAAAAACGAATTGTTTCCAAATGATCAAGCGATGCAAATACCTCATCATAGTCGATACCGTCCTTTTGCTTGTATCCCTTGGCAACCAATCTTGCTTTGTACCTTTCCACCTTATTCTTGATATTTTTCTTCAACTTGTAAAGCCATTTGACACCAATGGTGCTTTTGCCTTTTGGAAGTGTGGCTAATTCCCAAGTATCATTCTTCTTGATTGCCTTGATTTCTTCATCCATGGCATCTCTCAGTTTGGCATTTTGGGCAGCATCTTCATAAGTTAAAGGCTCACTATCCACCAACAAACAAAAGTGAGTCAAATCATATAAATCTTTTCTTACTTCCGTATTTTCATACGACTCATGAAGACTTTTAGTTTTCTTAGGCACTTCACTTGAAGAACTTGAACTTGACTCGTCTTCTTCTTGAACTTGTGCTGGAGGTGTTGAAGGTGGTATGATAGGTTGCTCCGCAACTTCTTTATCATCATCTGCATCAAAGAAAGGACTAAAAGAGTAATCTTGCTCTTTAATTTTCCATTCCCAAGCATTATCTTCATCAAGCTCAACATCTCTGCTTATGGTGACCTTGCCATTCCTTGGGTTATATAATTTATAACCTTTAAAACTTTGATCATAGTCAATGAAAACATACCTCTTGCTTTTATCGTCAAGCTTGGACCTCTTCTCATCCGGCACATGTGCATATGCAATGCTCCCAAAAACTCGCAAATGAGCAACTTTTTGCTTGAAACCACTCTAAGCCTCTTGAGGTGTTTTGTCACGAATACTCTTGGCGTGACATAGTATTGCTCAGTGCTTATGCAATCCTATTTGTAGAGAGAGACAAGGAGAGAGAGGAAGAATTCACATAGTATCACTGTTCCTAGATTCAAGCCTTGGTTCCCAAGGTTTTACTCTTCTCTTCGACTTCTAGACTATCCCATTAAGGGTGTATATGGCATATGGCTATGACATTTTATCTTCCTAAGTTGAGGGTCCACCGGAACAGCCTCTCTGCCTTTTTAAAGGTAGGGGTAAGGACTGCATACACTCTACCCTGCTCAGACCCCACTTGTGGGACTACACTGGGTATGTTGTTGTTGTTGTTATTGTACTCTTGGTGTGACACTGATTTGACAAATACAGTGCACAAGCAATTGCGTCAGCCTAAAACTCCTTTGGCAATTTTTGCTCTTCAACGTAGAGAATAGTCTTGTTCTTTCTCTCCATGGCGCTATTTTGTTGTGGTGATCTTGGAACAGTCAAAAAATGACGAATTTCACTATTTTCACAAAAACCCTTGAATTCATTTGAAGTGAATTCTCCACCATTATCAGACCGCAATGACTTAACTTGATAGCTACTTTGTTTCTCCATCACGCTCTTGAATTTTTGAAAGTATCAAAAACCTCCGATTCACTTTCAAAAAATACACCCAAGTTTTCCTAGAAAAATCATCAATGAAAAGTAAAAAATAATTACTTTTACCAAGTGAAGATGGCTTGATTGGTCCTCACACATCTATGTGAATAAACTCCAATAGGCATCGGGCTCTAGTCAAAGACTCTTTAGGAAAGCTTTTTCTTGCTTGCTTTCCAAAGAGACATCCTTCACAAAGTTGGCTCGGATGATCAATAGTTGGCAATCCATCCGCCGTGTTTTCTTTCTCATCAACCTTAGACTATCAAAATTCACATGACCAAATCTCATATGCCAAAGCCAAGATGAAGCTTTGGTACATGAAAGCAAACACCTTGGACCATCACATTGAAGGTCAAAAGCAAATATTTTATTATTAGCCATAGGAATTTTGGCTAACTATCTCCTATTTTCATCTCTCAAGAACAACTTTTTATCTTTCAAATTAATATCATAATTTTTCTCCAAAAGCTGTCCCAAACTTAAAATATTACTTTTCCGGTACATACAAAATATTAGAAATTAATTGGTGACTACCATCTTTCAAGCAAATTAAAACCTTACATTTTCCTTTAATTTTAACCCGTGAATCCAAAAGTGATGTTGCCACCATTCAATTCTTTGAGCTCCACAAATATGACTACTTGCACCAGAGTCAAGGTACCATTGATTTCTCTTCTCTTTTGCAAGCGAGAACTAAAATACCATCTCCATCTTCATTTTTCCTCTCCATAAAATTATGTTTTTCTTCCACATTATTTTTACATTCCCGGGAAAAATGACCAAATTCATGACAAGTATAACATTCAATAATAGACTTATAATACCTTCCTTGATTTTGCCTCCGTCCTCTACCTCTTCCACGACCTCTTCCTTGATTAGAGTCTTGGCTCCTATTTTCTTTATATGGTGGTTGGCTACCACCTCTTCCTTTTTCACCACGACCTTGTCCACGTCCACGACCTCTTTGTTGCGAGCCACGCCATTTATGTTTCTCTTTCGAAAGAAAGTTTTGCTTGCAACGCTTGTTCAATCGATTCTTCTTTCGGTCTCTTCTAATTTAGGCACATCCCTGCCTAATCAAAGCTCCCAAAAGTCATTTTATATCTGTTGAGCTTAGGTTTCCACTAACTTTTCTTCATGTGCTTGCAAAGAACTCGTGAGTTCTTCGATGTTCATGGTATCCAAATCTTTGGACTCTTCAATAGCCACAACAATATAATTAAATTTTGAATCAAAGGATCGTAGTATTTTTCCAACGACCCTATCATCACTCAAGTCTTCACCATATCTCTTCATTTGATTGACAATAGCCAAAACTCTTGAAATATAATCTGAATCTGTTTCGGATTCCTTCATATGCAATGATTCAAACTCTCCTCTTAAGGTTTAGAGACGAACTCTTATCACTTTATCCAAACCTTTAAAGGAGGTTTGAAGAATCTCCCATGCTTGCTTTGAGGTGGTTGCATTTGCAATCTTCTCAAACATCTTGTCATCCAAACTTTGATGGAAGAGTGAGTGCCTTTTGATCTTTCTTTTTAAAGGCAGCATCATCTTCCGCTTCATCGCCTCCGACTTTCACCGATTCCCAAACATCATAGGCACCAAGCAAGGCCTACATCCGGATACACCAATTTCCATAATTCTCTGTTGTGAGCATAGAACTTGAAATGGAGTTCCATTACTACTTGCCATTTTCTCTCCAAGTTTGGTTCTCTCTCAAACACACCGGCTCTGATACCACAATGTTAGAAAATTTGGGAGAGCAAGACAACACAAAAGAACATTCAAAACTCACAAAGAAGAAAGTGGAGGAAAGCATGATTTTAATTCAACTTGACTTGCCTCAAATGGCTAGGAATACATAACTATTTATAGGGAAAATTCTTCATGTATCTAGCCTAGAGTACATGTAAACACACTAATCATGTCCACACTTCACATATTCCAAAGTACATCATGTGTTCATACTCTAATACATGTACTAACTTAATATTGTAGTTCATGAACTAATATAGACTAATGTAAACAAATGTGAACAAATGAAAAACAAGTTTATTATTTTCACATTTCAACAGATAGCAAGTACTGTTGCATAGTAGGGCAATAATCATACAGGTAAACATAAGTATTTCGGTGATGATAATGGAGATTGTTATGTATATTGTCTTTTGGTTATTCACTTGCATGATCAGCAAGGCATGTTATAGACGCCAAACTGAGCTGGGTGTTTCCAATTTTGAGTCCTCCATTTCTAACTATTTACCTGTTTCTTCATCTGAGCATGAGTTTAAAGTGGAGCATTTGACCTGCTGATGATAAAAAATTTACCAGTCTCAAAATTGATTGACCTTTTCTATAAGCAGCTTTTTGTGGTTGAAGTTTTCCCATGTAAATAGATATTAGCTGCTTTGGCACCATAAGATGTGACAAGCTTTTGTGGCAATGTCTATTGGCTCCTTTAGGAAGAAAGATTGAAAAATTCTTAGTTTTCTATTTGTCTATAATTATTTCGGTGCTTCTATTTGGGATCAAACATCTTAAGTTCCATATATATGTGTGTGTGATTGTTTGCCTCTGGTAATATATGTGTATGTGTGCACATAAGGCGTGTAAGTAGGTGCTTCTTCTTTGTTGTTGTGTCATTTAAGGAGTTTAGACACGTACAAAGATTGGGAGGTAGTAGCTTTGTGTCTGCCATTTATAACTTGCTAATTTCTCTCGTGGTCCTTCTTCCTCATTAAATCAAATAACTCTTTTAATTTATGAAAGTGCAATTGCTATTGTTAAGTAAGATCTTCTATGATGTCAACCTTCCATCACCTTTATGGTTGGTCCAGGAGGTTATGGATAGATTTAGCTTAGGTGGTGCTTCCATGTGTCTCTTTGTGTCTGTTCTTCATGAGTATAGCAATTCGATTGTAATACTGAGGCAAGAAGGATGTTTGCACCTGTCCCCCTCTGGATGCCAGGAGGCTGTCAACACAGTCAGCTCACATGTGGATTCAGGAGGGGTGGAGTAGAGCTATGATTTGATGCTTCCTCATTGTCTAGGTAGTGGCAGGTGTAAATGCCCTTTTCCACTTTCGTTTTATCCTTTTTAGTTACGTCACATTCTCATTATCATTATCAAAAAAGTTAACTCACATTCTGTCTCTGATGATTTCTCTGAGTGATCATGAGGATTACTTTGTAACCTATATGTCAACCCACTATAATGTCTTTTTAATCAGCCTTATAACTGGGTTTTACCGTCAGATAGCTGCTGCAAAGAAAAGGAGAGAATAGTTAAGTTTCCTATTTAATAAACATGTATTTGTTGAATATGTCTCCTCTCCTAGAGAGAGTTGGCTTTATGCCCTCTGTCCGGTAAACACTTGATGTTTTTATAGATATAATAGCAGATAGTGACATAGTAACATTCAACTGTTTGAGCGGTTTTAAGAGTTTGACGGATATCTTCTTTGATGTGGAAGGTAGTTTTGATGGAAACTCAATCAAAGTGGCTGAGCTATTGGTAAAAAATGGTCTTAAAGAGGCTTATGCTATCCGAGGTGGGATAAGAGGCAAGAATGGATGGCAGGTATTCTTCCTTCTTCCAAGTAGATTGAGTTAGGCTGGTTTAATCTTTCATTCGTGTCCAACTGCATCTTCTTGTGTATGTATGTTTGCAAGTAGCTGTTTTTATATTCTTTCCGTAGAATTCTGTCACTCATATATGATGAGAGATTCCAAGAGTTTTTGGGTCCTGATAACCGGCAACTTTATGTTGCTGGTCTTGGAATGAAATCAGAAGCTTGATGCTTAAGTTATCAGAAACTCTGCACAGAATTATTTCATCTTTTTCGGTTACGGTTATTTTTTCTTGTAGGAGATCCAAGAAACTCTTCTCCCTCCATCTGTTCATATCTATGCCAAGAAGAAGGTTAAAGGAATGCAACAGCAAGAGAGTAATGATGGGGTGATTCAAGCAAATGAAATTAATAGTCAATCTCCATCTGCTATAGGCGTGACCCAAGTTGAGCAGATAAGCAATGGCTCCATTAAGAAGTCTGTTGACTCAACCTCAGCGACAAAATGTGGTCCTAGATCATCATCCCCATATCCAAATGTATGCTCTCTATCTCTCGTGCATGCACTCTCCCATATTGATTACACATCCATGAGCAAGTGTCTGAGATTGCAAATCTATTAAACTACTATCTTTAACCTCAAGAGTCGTCGAAGGGTGCTTGGGACAATTCTCAAATGCCACTTGCTGCTTCAGCATCCAAGTTGGCTGTCTCATAGAGACTGTAATGTACTCTTTTATGCTTTAGGTTCTTGGTCTTAACGGGGAGTCTGGCACACCTGTATGAACTGTATAAATCTTTCTCAAATATTATAACCTGACGCCCCCTGCATCCCATGGTAGCCAGCAGTTGACAGTGCCATACTCACCAAAGTAGAACCTGTATTTCTTGTGTCTCATTTCCTCTCGGTGTGGTGATCTCAGTCAGTTTAGGTCATGTACTAATGCTAAGAATGGTTTTGGGGAAGTTCTTTCTCCTCTTTGCACACAACCATCAAATTGATTTTTGCTGGCAATAACTTTAGGCTTGTGAATTCTCTCAAGTGGTTTATTGACACTGTTATCTTGATAACTTGCAGTACCCAGATTTGAAGCCCCCATCATCACCTACTCCTTCAAAGCCTCAAAGTTGACGGCAGTTGCATGTTACTTCTTTGATGCCTCGTATCTCATCGTTGTGAATGGCATAATCTTTGCGATGTCTCAACTGCAGCTTGACATCAATATCTTCCTGAAGAGAGCATGACAGATGCACATTGATTTAACGAAAGCAATTAATGGCTCTTATTTTTTCGTCGATTACCATGGGTATGCAGAATTGCTTCTACAGTTCAGTTTTGGGCATTGCATGTATCAACAAGCTAAACATTAGTTATTTCTCAACGCTATCCATATTCCAGAGCAATTTTCATATTTTATACATACATGTTCTTGATGGAGAGGCAGCATACGTTAAATTACCAAGATAATTAGAACAAACCAATGTGATCAAGAAATTGAGGTACTTGTAATGTGATACAAAGGATGTGATTTCCCTCAATTGGTTTGACTAGGGCTGAGCATATATCGGGTATAACCGATAGCTCGAACCGATAAAATGTTATTGAGTTATCGATATCGGGTTATTGGTTAAATAGTTCGATAACGGTTTAATATTATTTGACTATTGGGTTATTGGTTTGGGTGTCGGTTTGCCCTGTTTTATTAATGGTTTAACCGATAACCCAATAAGCTTTAACAAAATTATAATTTTACCCACTAAGTATATAAAGACACCTTAAGAAAGTTACTCTTCATCTTCAGACCTTAATCCTTAGAATAAATTTTAAACTTTTCTGAATGTCTTATCTTAATTCTTCAGTTAAGATTTTTAGTTTTAAACTTTAAAGAATTAATTGTTTAGTTTTTTAGTTTTTATATTGGTTTCTTTTGTTGCACTGATTCTCTAGTATTTACAAGATTAGGATTTTCTTATTTTCTTTGTGAGTTATGCCTGCCCGCATTGAGATAGTAAGATTAGATTGTTCAATGTTTTATTCCTTACTCCTACTAACTTATAACTTTGAAAATGGAGATAATTCATTGAGATATTTAAATGCAAAGAAAGTTTTCTTTTCTAAAGTTGAAATTTATCCCTCTTTTCTTAAGAGCAAAAATTCAGCTTCTTTCTCTTAATAGTACTAGTATCAGTACCCGCGCAGATGCGCGGACAGTGGACACTAATCATATCAAATATTTAAGTTATTTGAATTGTATAAATAATCTTAAAATTTACACTTTCTCAGTAAATAAAGATAATCATTGGATATTAACTACATGGAAAAAAATTAACCATTTCTTTTATTTTTCTTTTTTGATATCACTCTTGTCGGCATCATTGGATCCTAAAAGTAGTCAGGAAGCAATATACGTGTGCCCTATATATTACGTTTATTTTAAAAGAAATTCACTTTATTCTATCTAGCTATAGTGTTTTAAAGTACTATAATTATATGATTTTTAATGTGAAAGGATTTTATAGTTATATGCAGTAGTTTTTTTTTCTTTTCTTTTTTGCCAGAGGCGAAGTAGTATTTAAATAATTAGAAAGATAATAAAAGTTCCTAACATGATTGTATATGATCATTAACTTAATTAAGTATGATAACACGATTGTTTGAATTTAATATCTATTCTACCACACTCATTCTAATATGATATAGATTAAAATTAAATAACTTTCTCATCTCAAATTCAAATGGTTTTTATCATTCTATTTTCTAAATTGGACCGAATTTTCAAAAATTTATGTTATCCTTTCAAACTCAAACTAACTGCGCTCAACTCAAATATTAATCATACAAAAATATTTTCTTAATTATTTGAACACATTATATCTAAACGTTGTAATATCTAACGTATAAAATATTTGTTTGCCCGATTTATCAATATTAATATGACTTTATTATTCTTGTTATTAAAATATTTTTTACTGATTATTTAAATTTTTTATTAACTTATAAATAATTTTTATACTTTATGTATTTGCTGCTTGAATTTCTTTAATTTTAAACTCAATAAATCTTTAACATCTTAAGTAAATTTTAGTTTTATTTTATATTTTAACTTACTCCAAAATATAAATAATCATAGGCTATCTCAATTTAGGTATTTTTTATATTTTTTGTCTTTTATTAAAGTTTTTAATTAATTTTTATCTCCATATTTCTAGCTAACATAGAAGAAAATCTATGGTTGGATGAATATATAGATATAAATATAGATACAAATACAAATATAAATATAAATATAGATATATAAATTAGATTTTTCTAAGATCTATTTAGATTACGTATAAGATTCACTTAAACTACTTCTATTAAATATGTTTCCATTTATAATTCATACTTTTAATGTTGTCTTAAAATTGCCAAGTGACTTTATTTTAGCTTGCCACTTGGCTTTACCACATGCTTCACTACTCTCCTTTTAGTATAATATAGACTCTATATTTCTAGCTAACATAGAAGAAAATCTATGATTGGATGGATATATAGATATAAATTTAGATACAAATATAAATATAAAAATATAAATATAAGTATAGATATATAAATTAGATTTTTCTAATATCTATTTAAATTACGTATAAGATTCACTTAAACTACTTCTATTAAATATTTTTCCATTTATAATTCATACTTTTAATGTTGTCTTAAAATTGTCAAGTGGCTTCATTTTAGCTTGCCACTTGGCTTAACCACATACTTCACTACTCTCCTTTTAATATAATATAGATGATCACAATATTTATAATAAAAACATGAATTTTTTGGATATATTTTATTCTTATTGGGTAAACCGTTAACCGAACCGATAATGATCGATAACCGATTAACCGATATTAGATAACTGATATATTATTGGTTTGATTATTGGTTTAGCATATTTATAAACCGATAATCGATATGCTGAACCGATAACATTTACGGTTTGATTGAGATAGCAGAATGCGAATGAAAGAGGTCATAACTTTGAGAGTCAAAGTAGCTAGATAATAGATGGACTTTAGCAACATAATTAACCGACAAACTACATGCGAAAAAAATATAATTAACCTATGAACTTTAAAGAAGGGCATTACTTATTTAAGAACCATCCAGTTTCTAAGCAAAGGTGAAAGTATCATTTACTCTATCATCTAACCAAATGTCTTAAGGGTAAAAAATCACTTTTAATTGCTGAAATTATTGGTGTTAATAAACAATTACGTGTTTGAATGAAATTCTAAAATTGTTAACAATCAATAGGTGCGTTTGATAAAAAAATCTTGATAAGATTGGTATTTTTTTTTTTACACTGAATATCCTTATAAATGCTTATCATAAAGATTATTACAAGGAGAAGGACCAATGGTGAAAAAGTTACAGAGAGGGAGTTAGATTATTTTTAGGAAATGGTATTTCATGGATTACAAAAAATTAGCGATAAAATAGTAAAGATTTTGGTCAAACAAAAAAAAAGAAGCATAAATTACAACAACAACAATATATACAGTAGTATCCCATACCGTGGGGTCTGAGGAGGATAGTGTGTACACAAACCTTACCCTTACCTTGTGAGGACAGAGAGGTTGTTTCCAATGCACCCTCGGCTCAGGAAAGCATAAGCACCATATAAATGAAAATATAGACAAGAAGGGACAGTACCGAAAAGCCATATAAAAGCAGAATAAAAACTACAAGATAATAAGGTGATCAACAATGAAAGAAAACAACGGTTAGTCATACAAAACCTACTACCAATAGAAAGCGAGACTGCGTGCTAATACTACTGTTATGAACACTCTAGACTACCTACTCTATTACCCTAATTCTCGACCTCCATACCTTCCTACCAAATGTCACGTCCTCGGTCAGCTGAAGATGCGCCATGTCTTGCATAATCACTTATTACCACCTCTTCTTTGGACTACCTCTACCTCTTCGTAGGCCCTCCAATATCAATCTCTCATACCTCATCACTGGGGCATTTGGACTCCTCTCCTCACATGACCAAACCACTTAAGCGGCGTTTCCCGCATCTTGTCCTCAATAGGGGCCACACCCACCTTATCGTGAATAACCTCATTTCTGATTGTATCTAACTTGGTGTGCTCCCACATCTATCTCAACATCATCATCTCTGCTACCTTCATCTTCTAGACATGAGCGATCTTGACTGGCCAACGCTCAGGTCAGCCCCATACAACATCGTTGGCCTGACCACTACTCTGTATAACTTACCTTTAAGTTTCGGTGGCACTTCTTGTCACACAAAACACCGGAAGCGAGTCTCCATTTCATCCATCCCGCCCCAATACGATGTGTGACATCTTCATCAATCTCTCCAAACCCCTGAATAATAAACCCAAGGTACTTAAAACTTCCTCTCCTAGGGATGATATGCGAGTCCAGCCTCACCTCCCCTTCCCCTCCTCGAGTCTTGCCTCTGAATTTACACTCCAAGTATTGTGTCTTGGTTCTGCTCAACTTGAAACCTTTAGATTCCAGGGTCTGCATCCTACCTCTAATTGCGTGTTCACATCGTCTTGCGTCTCGTCAATCAATACAATATCATCTGCAAATAGCATGCGCCATGGCAACTCCCCTTGGATGTGACGCGTCAGTGCGTCCATCGCCAGAGCAAACAAAAAAGGGTTGAGTGCCAACCCCTGATGCAACCCCATTGTAATCGTAATATGGTCTGAGCCTCCACACACGGTCCTCACTCGGGTCTTTGCTCCATCATACATGTCCTTAACCAACCTAACATAGGCAATATGTACACCTCTAGCCTCCAACCATCTCCACAAAACCTCCCTAAGAACTGTATCGTACGCCTTTTCTAAGTCGATGAACACCATATGCAAGTCCTTCTTTCTCTCCCTATATTGCTCTATCAATCTCCTAACAAGGTGGAGGGCTTCTATAGTCGAACGCCCTGGCATAAATCCGAACTGGTTCTCAAAAATAGACACACACTCCTCGCTCTTAGTTCTACCACTATCTCCTATACTTTCATAGTATGGCTAAGCAGCTTGATACACCGATATTTATTGCAATTTTGGACAACACCGGTGTTCTTTTATATAGGAACCATCGTGTTCCATCTCCACTCTTCGGACATCTTTTCGTTCAAAAATGACATTAAATAACCTAGTGAACCAGTCCAAGCCTGCCTTGCTCGCACTCTTCCAATACTCCATTGGGATTTCATCCGGCCCGATTACTTTTCCCCTGCTCAACTTACGCATAGCCCCCTCAACTTCGTCAACTCTAATCCGCCTATAGTACCCAAAGTCACAACAACTCCCGAAGGGTTCCAAATCACCAAGTACAATGCTCTTGTCCCCTCCTCGTTCAAGAGACTATGTAAGTAGGTCTGCCATCTCCGACGGATAAACCCCTCATCCAACAAAACTCTACCTTTTTCGTCCTTGATGCCCTTCACTTGGTCCAAGTCACGCACCTTCTTTTCTCGCGCCTTGGCTAATCTGAACAACCTCTTATCACCGCCTCGGCCTTGAAGTTCCTCGTACAAACGACTAAAAATATCATAAATTAAAAACTATAAAATGGGTCTTGATTAACTTATGACTTTTAGTGATTTTGGTTTATTAACATTTACTCATCCAAACACTTAATTTTTATGTAGAATCAAATGAATATCATTAAAAAAATTATTTGAGTTAGAGTTAAATTGAAGTTTAAAAAGTTTTGTATGAACTTCCGGTTGATAATTACTAGTACTTCATATGGACCATATCTTCGTCTTTGGCGCCTCTTTGTAAATCTCTACCTGAATCTCAAAAGTCAAAACCCCAATAAGCTGATTCTGAAATTTTCGAATTTTCACTGCCCATAGATTTTATTTGAAGATTCTATTATTTCCGTCAAAGAGGTATCTTCTAATTTCCAGCAATCTTTCTGTATATTTTCAGAGGTCAATGCCTATATATGTTGTTGTTCCAGTAATTTGAGTTAAAATGTATTAATCAATGATTACATAAATTGTCTTTCTTCTTTGATGCTTCATTATATCTTTTTTACTGCTGCCCGAGTCTTTAATTATATGTATTTTTGTCCATTTGGGCAGAAATGTCATCAGATAAGGCCATAATTAACATCTCCACTTGGGATGGCACCATTACATCTGCTGATTTTCACGTTGCTGCTGCTAATTTTGCTGAGCAATGGAACAATTTAGATTTAGGGTTTTCTCACTGGTCATGGATCAATTGTCCAAAGGGACCACGGTTTGCTGCTAGCAAAGTTTGTCTTTGCGCTATTGCTTTATATATGCTTTCGGCGTGTTATATATATTAAGACTACTTGTATTCTGCAATTTGGGCAGGTAGAAGGATATTTATCATTGGAGAATATGATTCTTCGAGGATCCACTGAGGTCTGTCCTTGGAACTTCAGTGGAGCTATATTATTGAGAAAAATTAGCATAAGATGTTATGTACCTGTAAGACTTTGCTGATTTGCTTATCTTCCTTATAGGAAGATCCAAATCATTGTGGTCTCGCTGGAATAGAAGATTTGAGTTGCTCTAATGAAGATACGGATACTGCTATATTGGTATGTTACACATTTTATTTCTTGAATTAATTCTGTTTACTTGGGGAAATTTTTTTTTATTTCATGGAGTGCTCGAGTTTCAAAATATTTTATCTTTTACTCACGTGTTGGAGGTTTTAACATGGACTTTTTCATGTTTGAACTGCTGAATTATAGCAAACTCAACTTCCATAGTTTGTGCTTCCTTTGGAATTAACATTTGAGTCTTCGGTGGAACAAAACTAATTGTCCAATCTCTTAGTTCACGCGTTAATTTCTTGGAATCAGGCAACTAAGGTTCATGAATTCATATATTCTTATCCTTAGCATCTTTATAAAGCTTTCAATTGGCCTTATCAAAAAAAAAAAAAAAAAAATTTCAATTGGATACGTGTGCTAATTTGGTAGATGTTGGTGCTCTTGTCAACAGTTGCTCCTCTTTTAAGTACTAAACACTTGCTAAGTATGTATCTGTTGCCTTCAGTCTTAATTGTAGGGACCTGCATCAATGACTTTGTGTCTGATGCAGTTATAGATTCCTTGTTTTTTAAAGTTTCATGTGCAATATGTAGTTGTCAACATTTATACATATCCATGCTCCATCTTCAATGCCACATACTTTAGCTGTGATACAGTAAATAGCAATTTACTGTTTCAGTTTTCCTCTTATCTTTTGTTGAAAATAAATGGTTGAACAATTGACGTGATGTTTCTCCTTTAAGGTTCAAAAGCACAGCCAAGAAAGACATCACTATGACTTCCATGTCGTCTACAGTTCTTCTTTCAGGGTTCCCGTGCTATATTTCCGTGCATACTGCAGTGGTATGTTTGTCCTATGCCGGAAAGAAACTGAATAAATTAGTTCTCTTGCCATTTGGAGTATCTGCACGGGTGCAACGGTATTTTGCAGAATTCTTGCAACTCAGTTTGTAGGAGCATCTGTCTTGTGATATTATAACCATGCTTTACGACTTGATTGCTACAGCAACACTAGTAATTAAAAACAATATAGCAGCTTCATAACTGTGCCACTGAGACACTAGTTTATAATTTTTAATTCTGAAGTAAAGCGGAAAATTTTGGCTAGACAAATCATGATGAGCTTGATACGTATGGAAAAGATGATGACGAATCCTAGTCTCGGGTCAATCCAATGCTCTGTGTAGTTTTAAATTCTGCCTCTACTACTTGTTTGCTGTATACTTCGTTATCTATTGTCATCAGTTTATTTGTTTCATTAATCACTTCAATCAAACAGCAAGCTACTCTGTATTTGGTTTCTGATCTGCTATTCTTTCTCAGCTACTGCATGATAACTTATATACCAGCATAAATATTTTTCTGATTGTGCTACATCCATAGATGGAGAACCCTTGGCAATAGAAGACCTGGAAAAAGAGTTTCCTGCCTATACTACAGAAGAATTAGCAATATCTAAATGGACCTTTATAACTCAGGAGGTATATTGCTTCTTCATTTTTTTTTTGTGCTTTATGTATATTCTGAAAACAGAATACATTCTCTTGGCTTGTGATTTCTATTAGCACTTGGTATGTTTGCGTGGCTTCATCGTCTATGGGAAAAAAAGGAATTATCTCAATCAAGCTAGCTTTTATGGAACACTTCTGATATATTTCCTCTTTCTCAACTCACTTACCTATCAATGTCTGACACCGTTGTAGCTCACCACATAATTCATCTATGTTAATTACCAGACTAGTAACAATATCCATCTCACTTGCCTTGCATTTTAGCCTCTTGCCATCATGCATGACCACAAATATCAGGGTCTTTCCTCATGACGCGGAGGAATATTGAAACGGATGCATTTTAACTAACTGGGAAGAACTGCAACTTATATCTATGATTTACTAATCCCTGGTTGATAATATGTATACTATTAGTAGTATTTAAGAATGTTTGGTGGCATTTAGTTGCAGCCAATTTCTAGTTCTCAAGTATTCTCAGTGGAATCCTTATTTTCTGGTTGAGACTATCTGAATGTCAAGGTTCTGGCAAAATTCTCTTCAAATTATATCCCAGTCCTTTCTAGTAGATGTCGAATCGGCTTGGATTATCCTTGACATATCTTCATGCTTCTCAATTAGTGCCTCTGCTTCTTTTTGCTTTGTTTCTTCCCTGACCCTTCTTCGCCAGTAAAAGTAAAAGAGGAGTAACTACAATTAAAGCTAAGGTATATCTTAGGCTTTGTTTGTCTTCCTGGTAGTGCAGTTTGCTGTTCTCATTATATCTCCTTTTACCAATTAGCGTGAAGTTTATGTCAGTGGGAAAAAATGTGTGTTAATGAATGTGCACCATGTTTAGATCCATCTTAAATTCAAATGCTGAATTATCTGTAGGAGCATCCCTACCTGAATCGGCCGTGGTACACGTTACATCCTTGTGGAACTGGTGACTGGATGAAGCTACTTTTCAGTAATGAACCTTCGGTGGTGTCTCAAGGTGGAGTTGCAGTTGAGAAATATCTGATCTCATGGTTTTCAGTTATATGTCCGATCTTTGGTCTTAACATCCCCTTAGAATTGTTTGTAAATGCGTCTAGCAAGTCTGAAAATGTTTCTTATGTAACATAGATTTAATGTTTATTAATTATTATCTTATGTCTTATGTTAGGAACTATTGGTTCTTTATAACCTTTAACATGGCTAGGGCGATCAAGTTTTTAATTTTAGTTTCTTCTATTAGAGTTTTAGCATGTCAAGTTTTCTTCTAGGGGCTTATCTCACTTCCATGGCTCCTAAGATGTACGTTGGAAAAGAGTGGATTCAGATTCAAAACATTATACTACAATGGTTTATGTTTAGGTATATGATCATCTCATTTAAAAGTTTTAGTTGTTAGAGGGATATTTATTTACTTAATCATATCTTCAACATGTCCTCTAACATGTGAATTTAATATTCTTTTTGACAGTGAGTGAGACAAAGATGGAATGAACTCGGAAACTCTAATCTATATCTATATCTAATTAAAAGGAGGGGAAGAGAGTACCATATTGAACCAAGTGGCATAGCCACAATTAGCCAAGTGACACTTTAGGACAAAGCTCCAAAAAATTGGAGTTTGAAAATATTATATATCTATCTATATCTATATCTATCTATCTATATCTATATTATTATAAAAGCATGAATACAATGTTGGTTTACAAAAATAACCTTATAATATTGAGCATAATAACTCATAATAAAAGGATATAACCGAAACTCTAGCCTTATAATAATATTAGTTTTAGGACATAATACTACACTTCAAGAATCCTACATGATTACCTTTAGGAATTCTATTAGTATAATTACTTTCGGGCGGTCTAATTCATATAAATTGAAGAAGCAAATATCTTTAGACATGTAATTCTATTACTTTTAAGATATACTTCTTAAAATTCCTATTACTAATTTAATTTGTAAACATATTGTAACGTCCTATTACTAATTTAATTTTAAAATGTATTATATTGTCCAAATTCATTTAGAAAAATGAGAGCCTATTTTATTATAAAAATATAATACAATATTAATATACCAAAATAGATCTACAATATTAAACGGAAGAACTTATATGGAAAGAACATAACCGCTATAACCTATTTTTTTGGACTACAATGCCTTCTTTGCTAATTTTTAATATTTAAGATTTTAAAATTGATAAAATTTTATCTATTAAATTCTTATTAAAGATATGTAGGAAGGTTTAATAAAATCAATTTCATAAGAATCCTCCGTATTGGCAATATATTACCACTCCACAATGTCCAATACCAATATATGACTTTATAAAGAGTTGAAATTAAGAAAAAAAAAACCCACGATAATATATATTATATTTGAACTATTTTCCTACTCAAATAATATTTTTTTTATCAATTTTTCGTATTTTTGAAAAATACCCAATTATTAAACAACTAAGCAAATATTTATGAATATAAATGTGTGAGATAAAGAAAAAAAATAATTGATAAGAGTCAATGCCACTAATGATGCTACAAAAATAAAGATCTAAAAGTGAAATTTCATATCAATTTTTTACTCTTTGAAATTAAGATCTGAATCAACATAGAATAAATTATTTTTTATGTTAAAGCTAAATAATTAAATCTTTTAATTAATTATTTAGCAAGAGAATTCAATTTAATTATTTTTTAAATTCATCATATGAGTACAATTCTTATTCAAGTTAAAAATAAATCTTAGGATAGATAAATTTATTCCATAAAAAGAGCATTAGAATATAAAGTAAAAAGGTTAGTATATTATTAAGAATCAAAACGCGATACAAGTGACTGAAGAAGCACAATCAAAGCTAAATCCTAATAAAAAATAAGCTTTCAAGACTATATTATAAAGAGTCGACTATGGTATAACGGGCTTATTCTCTGTAGCTGCTTCCCGACGAAATCGAAATAATATTTCTATGTCATGCATTACTTGCAGATATCATATCAAGAGGCACGACACTGTTAGCAATAATTGCAAGTGGTGTACCATCAATGATTTTATTTTGAGGCCACCCACTTTAGATTTGATATACCTCTTGAAACAACTTAAATAACCATCACAAATATATCAAATAGAGCAATGGTGCTAAATTTAGAAGGAAAACAAAATTGATAATAAAGGATGAAGCACTTATGGCAAAGTGTCAAACGACCAAAATAGTTATCCGGAGTTTTTATGAATGAACCGTTTGGTGAAAAGTTAATGGTTTGGGAGATGATTTTTGTCAAGTACTGCAAGTAGTTCCAAAATCGACAAAAGTAGAGATTATAAAAGCTAGCTTGCCAAAGTTATACCTCTGGCCTCAAATGAAAAAGATTCAACTGACAAGAAATATAAAGTAAGAACAGATCCAATATTCAGTGTCTTCTTGCTTCGTGTCGGAAATGAAAAAGAGCATCCAATAAAAGATGATTTGATTTTTCTTGAACACTTGGTTATCAATCCCAGTGGTAATAGAAGTGTATTTAATAAGAGAAAAATTTCTATCATTAGATAAATCGCAATGTGTGCAAATCGCATGATAGAATTAAAAAGATACCTTAGCTAGCAGAAATGAATATGTTGATCAACTAAATAAAAGGTTGATTGCAAAATTTTATAATAAAATAAAATATTTTTCAGTTTTTGACTCAATAGAAAATGATACCAATAATTACTACCAAGAAGAATATTTAAATACTTTAATACCATACATGTTTGTTGTCAAGTTTATTATTTCTTACGCATGTTAGTGTTTGACAATAACGTGCAAACATTATGATACTGGTCAATATGCTTCTAAGTATATTCTTATTCTTGAATTCAACTTTCGTCTTCCGTAACTAAGAACTATTCTTTTAAATTTGTGTGAAAATAATATTTAGTATGTTTATGTTTTGCAAATACAACAAATAAAGCACAAGAACAAACATCCTATATATTGAACTATATTTACCGCAATATATTTTCTTACATGAACAACCGTATGTTGCACTTTCAAGAGGGATATCAACATCGACAACAAGAGTTTTGGTTAAGGCAGAGCAACCAAAGCATTAGGAGGAAACATACACAAAAAAATATTATCCTCAAAAAAGTATTCGTCAAGATACCATCACAGTAAATACTTTTAAATTCATGTATTATGCTAATATAATAATATTTTTCGTTATTTAGATGATTGTTGTATCATTATACATAAAATTTCTCTCAATAATTAATTTTTTTGTTCCTTCATATAAATAAATATTAAAATCATCACGTGTTATTATTAACGTGCAACGCACGTTCATAGATACTAGTTATTATAAAAGTGGGAACCCCTAAACCTAAAAGTTAGATTACCAAAATAGCCTTCTTGAAAATTTAACTAATGTAAATAATAATTAAAAAAAAAAACAAGCAAACACTTCATTTTCTTTGTTAAATACCTACAAGATCCCAACCAAAGTTTCATGCTTCTTGAACAGTCAAGACTCACAATCATTAATTGTGAGGCAAAAGATACCTTGCCGTAGCAGGGAAATAATTTATCATCTTTTCATGTTTTAATTTGCATCCACTCTTCCACAAACAACCATTAAAGACTCTGGCTCAAAGTTTTGAATTACTGTTATTTGATTGAAGAGCCAAAAATTAATTCATTTGTTATACCTTGACTTTAAATGTTTCTTGTGCAAATATTATATATCGTCTGGATTTGCTTGTAGGAGTTGTACTTGAAAAGTCGTGTTATTTCTATGATCAGCATAAACAACTCTCAATTAGCCAGCCGTCATATCTCTCATTAACATTCAGAACTTTTGAGAAAAACGTAATGCCTATAAATAGTTCTCAAGCCAACATTTTATATTTGAAAAATTGACATGGTTATTAAAGTTGTGCCTTGTGTATTAATATATTATTTTACTCATTGCTCATATTATCTATACGAGCGTGTCAATAAAAGTATGTACATTTCTTCTTGCATGTGTTCTCACAGAATCTTTTTGTAGTTGTAGGTGTCAAGAGGCGTCGCAATTAAGAAATTGTCAATATTTTGCCAAGTGTTCTGGTAATTGTTTTTCTTCCTCTAATACTCTATATATGATTGAATGACAAAGGCAATTTATTTCAGGCTTTATCAAGAAAAACTAAGAATTATTGTATTGAATTTGAAAATTCCTTATTACCAAAAAGTATGTTTTGAATTCATGTTTTAAAATTTTAATTCCATTGGTTTGTTTTCTTGATTTTTCCTTCCATTAATTTGTTGGTTTTCATATAATCAAGTAATTCTTTATACCTTCGTTTCTGAGTTTTAGTTTTTACCTTGCAATACATTTTGGGTAATACTTTTTTTCTTATCTTGAACTTTTATATGCTTAGACATATATAATTGCATTGATTATGTGAGTATTTGAGTTTTACTTGGTTTCATCAACATGATTGTTATGACTATAGTTGAGTACATATGCAGTTCCAACATAAATACAAATAAAAACTAAAAAGAAAAAATGTTGAAATATTTACAATTAGAGAAAATATTTGTTGTTTAATGTCAGTATATGCACGTGCGATTGATCATTGACATTTGACTATTTCATCGTTAACTATCTTCTAATACATCCCAAGCCTTTTCCTGCTTAAGAAGATTACAAGACAACTCTAATAAATCATATAATAACTTTATAGTAAATTTTTGGAACATAATTAGCTCTAGATTATGGCTGCACGACGAAAAATATTCTCATATTACCTATCACTCTGCTATTAAAGACTTCTTGCTCTTGTAGATAATATCCTCTATATATATATTTGAGAAAAATAAATTCACACATATTTTCAAACTATTCTTTGAGTGCTCATTCACTACTTTTAGCTTGTTGCAGTCCTATTTTACCCGGCAATATATTTTTATAAATTGGGATAATATGTTTTTACTATCCACACCAATGTGTCATGAACTTGGTGGTTAAACTCTACTATGATAGTTGAATCATTTTAGGAAAAGAGAGGGATAAAGCAACACTATAATCCATCTTTTTGATAAATGTATCAATTTCTTCTATGCTTTCATATTTATCTAAATCCTATTTTATTTTTTTCACTTCTTATAAATATTTTTTATTGAGGTTTTGGTGCCTTTATCTAGATCTCATTTAGATAAATAGGGAGAGAAATGAGCCTGGTTGCGATAAGGCTAATGTCAAAAAAGAACCATCATCATCCTAAGAAATACCCACCTCTAAAAATTATTTTGTAAAGCAAGACATTCAATAATTCTAAACAGTTTGGGGGATAGATGAACTTTTTTCTTAATTTTATCTTATATGATGAAATACTTTTTATTCAGTATAATAATGAATATAATTTATTATGCAATTTAACCTTTCATATTCACCAATGAGATTAAACTCTATTACTTTTTAATGTATAATAATAATTACTTATAGGTCTATATTTGATGAAGCTGCGGATTTTGTGCATGAAATATACATTGAAATAAATAAAATATAAAGCTTAAATATTCCCGAAAAGAGAAAATAATCTTGAAAAGACAATTTGCCAAGGTGCGGTTGAAGAATATAAAGAATATATAATTGATCAAAGAATGCTGCTTCCGACAACATCAATTGGATTGATAACGCGATGGCTAGAAGAACGAAAATAAAGCTGGTCATATAGTATTTTTATTTTTATTTATTCATGGAAGGTCTTAATGTTATAAGAGAATGCTAGCTTTTAAAATTTTCAAATTTGTAACTAATAATTAATATATAACAAAATTAAATATTTCTCGGTTATGTACACATTAACTATTTTTAGTATATATTTTGTAGAAAATAATATGATATACACGTGCTACGCACGTACAAATAAACTAATATAAAAAAAAGTCTGAAAAAAATAATAACAAAATAGAGGAAAAATAATCTGATCCTCTAACTCACGTTCTCACTTCCTATCCCCCATTTCACTTGCACAGAACCACCTGCATACATGCACACTAAAATATAGTAGTACATTACACAGCAAAAAAAAAAAGGAGCAAGAACACATTAAATAACTATCGTCTTTGTAAACACATTTACAATGAATTCTTTCATTTTATCTCCACCCGTTTCTTAGAGGATAACTGTCATAGTAGAGAAGAAATTATTACTCTCTGCTATGAGTAAGATAGAAGAACGGGTTGATTTGGGTAAGGGAATGTCGAACAACCAAGGTTCTAAGAGAACTCTCTTCATCGAAAGCAAGCATATAGATAAGGGAACTTATTTTTTGTAAGTAACACTTCTTCACCTCCTTTACATTTTAAATTTTGTTTTTTTGGTGTTTATATTATTATTTCTACAACAAGATATTGCCCAGATTCTTTTGTGTTTACTAAAGTTGTTTGGCTTAAAATCTCTTCTTATTTTAACTACATCTTTTATGCATCTTTTGTGGATTATCACCATCGATAAACTCAAACCATTTAATAAAGAAGATCAAGATTTGCTACTACCAAAAAAGGAAAATATTTCATATGACGAAGAAAATGATTGTGTTCCTTCTACTGTCGGTTGTGTACGTGCATCCCTTCAACTAACTCATTTGTGTGTTTTTCTTCTATTTTCAAACTTGCATATGAAGTACCGTTGGTTCTTATGCTTATTCTTCATTTGCAAATCTCTAATTGTAAGGAATATTATAAAATCACTTTAAAATATAGTATCATACTATCTTCTTAGGAATAACCATTTCTCGGAAATAGTAATAATTGTAAAACTTCCAACTTCACAACTAAATGATCAAGATGTTTACAATTCTCTTATGAAAAGAAAAACATTGAGTAATATCTATATTTTCATAAAATTTGGCCAGGAGATAATCGTTGTTATTTGAGTATTTAACATTTTGCAAACTGTCAAAATCTGATGCAGATGTTCAGGTGAACTTTGCTGATGAGATTAAAAACTTTCTTGTAGACTTGGAGTTGGTCATTTCATGTCTGTCGTCATCAATGTTGTATATAACTTCATTTGTTAATATAAATGGTCAGATTCAGAAGGAGATAGAAAAATAAAAAAAGGTACTTGAGAATAACTCATGGCAAAAAATATAGTCACAGTACAGACAAAGATTTCTACGTGTGAACCACCAAGATTCGTATTCTCTCAAAAAACTTAAAAGTTCAAAATTTAAAGAAGATTGTGTCCAATGAAAAATAAAGGCTAAAATCCCATAATATAAAGCTAGAAGAAGTGTATCACAAAAGATGTTGACACAAAGTTGGTTGACCAACCTCATTGATTCGCATGACTTGGTGAAGAAAAAACAGAATGTTGAGTAAGAATCTGTAACACAATTATTGACTTTAAATAGCAAGTATTTAATCGAATACCTCTAAGACTCTTATAGGGAGTTTAAGACTAAATAAAAAAAAGTCATGCACCTATGATAAATTACTCTTTTCAATACATGTGTTACTCTGTATTGTGTGCTCATGTTCTTGATTGATTTATTGGGAAAATAATCTTAAATCCCAACTTTAAAAACACGTAAAGAGAGAAAGTGAGTCTCTGATTTAATAGACAAAATTAATATTTAGCTATTTCTTCCGTCCCGATATATATATGAGGGTTGACCTATTTCGAGAGTCAAACAACTCTTTCTTACTATGATTTTCTTCATCTCTTTCATATATTGTGCATTATTAATTACGTACACTTGTAGTACTTTTTATGTAATTTTTAAATATATAAATTCTGTTAAAAATTACTCTGAATAATCTATGCTTGAAATTGAATTACATATAAAGATATTTGACTCCCCAAATAGGTCAACCCTCATACAAATTGGAACCGAGGGACTATATCTTACGTGATATGGATGGTACGAACAAAGGCATGATGTTATATCTTCTGGTATCGCTACTTTGTTGGTATATATGTGTGTGTATGTACGTTTGAATGTTCAATTATAGAGTGCAACAAGATGATTCGCTCGAGAAGATGCAGGTTTTATATCCCCTCTAATCACATTATTATTCTGTTACGATTCACCTTTTCACCCATTAATCAGATGCTCCAAACTTTACTATCATTCTATGATAACAGAAATTCATATGGACAAATTTTATGTGTGTGTTTTATGTGTGCGTCTAATCAAGTTTATTATGCAGTTTGTAACTTTATCAAGATATGCAACACTGTGCTAAAGATATATGATAAAAACTCTCACGAGTTTGCCATGAAAGTTGATGGGAAGACATAGGAATATCAAAAGTATAAACATTGTAAAATCTAAAAAAATAAATTGTTCATTGCTTTTTTTTTTTTTGAAAAATTTCTAAGCAATTTAGTTTATTTATAACTGATTAGGATATCAAGAGCCTATATGAGTGAAGTTGTTATGCTACATAATTTTTTACCCATGACGAAAACTATAACGAGTGTCAGACACTTAGATATTATTAATAAGCAAAATAAAGGATCCATGTTATAACTATTATGCTTTAGATAAGTTCTTCGGTCATAGTTATGTTAAGCTAATTATGTTTTACTGTGATGAACACATAAATAATACGTTAATAGTTTTAACTTTCAATTTTTGTTTTCTTTACTTTACAACATCTGCATATTATGCTGGTTCTATATAAAAGTAAGAAGTTTACATTTATCATTGTGCCAACTGACTCTATTAAACTATATTTGTAAAATTTACATTTAGCTAAAAATAAGATTATACTTTTTTCTTCTACCATTTTTCGCGCATTGCACGGGTACTATACTAGTAATATGTTAAATTAGGCTACCAAGTTTAAGTTTTTAGAAAGAGCGCACATTTATTATCAAATACTGAAAAGCACTTCGCAAATGAATTCATCAAGCTATTACTATGTGAAAGTACTTATGGAAAAGCTATTTTGATAAAAATGCTTTTCAAAATAAACAGATTTTACAAAGTTGGCCATAAATTCTGTCTGCAGACAATTTTAGGTTGACTTTATTTGATATGCTTGCTGTCTGTATTCCAAGCTGAAACATAGCAACTAGGGGTGTGCATTCGATTTTATCGATTCGATTTTGATCTTTATCGATAATTACTTATCGATTATCGATTTGTACATATACTTATCGTTATCGTTTCAATAAGGTTTCGATTTTTTTGATTTCGATTTATCGATTTTGGGGGTTTATCGATTCGGTTATCGATTACATCAATAAGAAAATTTGCGGGATTCCGCAAAAAGTATATCGCTATAAACGCGCCTAACTAATATGGACAAAAATAAGCTAAAATAAGATGAATACCATTTATAATATAAAAATTGTGTCAACAAGCACTTGCAACAAAACTAAAGTAAGGGATCAAATGTATGCCACCAACACTCCAACGGTATAAAAAAACAAAACAAAACAAAACACATCATCACGGCTAATTCTGTTCTCCATTCATTTGAACTTTATTCACTTGATCTTTAAATACGATCATTTCTTAAATGTGGTAGAGAAAATAATAGGGTAAGGGACTTAGGGTAAAAGAAAGGGTATAGATTAGGGAAAATAATATTGTATAGCCGCTTTCAAAATGATAGCGGAATATATATACATTCTGTATGTTATATTAATCTACACAAATAGGTAATTACTCATTTAACAAGTGTCTACAGTCTAGGAGTGTGCATTCGATTTTGACCCTTATCGATAATTACTTATCGATTATCAATTTGTACATATGTTTATTGTTATCGTTTCAATAAGGTTTCGATTTTTTCAATTTCGATTTCGATAACAAATAATCGATTCGATTTTTCGATAAACCGATTCGAATGCACACCCTTAGTAGCAACTTTTGAATGTTTGCGACAAGACGATGACGACAACAACAACAACCCAGTATAATCCCACTTAGTGGGGTCTGGGGAGGGTAGTGTTTACGCAGACTTTACCCCTACCCTAGGGTAGAGAGACTGTATCCAAATAGACCCCCAGCATCCTTCCCTCCAAGAACTTCCCACCTTGCTCTTGGGGAGACTCGAACTCACAAGATCAAATTAAAATATCAGACTTTCAAAGTGAGATAATTCATGTTAAGCTTTGTGATCCTGTACAATTCGAATGTGGAAGCTTTCATTTTCGACATACCACACAGGTCATTTGCTTGGAGAAAATCAAGAATTTCTCATTAAACTAGAACCAATCCCCAAAAAGGAAACCCTAGTACAACCTGTATTATTTTCACCTTGTTAAAGGTAATGGGGCCTAAAATATACCATTGTGCTAGTAAGCATTGATGAACAGCCATTATAACCTTTGCAAAGGTATTTATTTCATTACTACAATAATTACTACGCCTCGAACCCAAGAAAGATGGATCAGCTATATGAACTATGACTATCCATGTCACTCCATTTAAATCCATATTCCAATATTTTAAAAAGTATACTAAAGGCATTTCAGCAACCATATTTTTGCCTTCTGGAAATGCAGTATGAACATGCATTACATTCCATTGCCAGCTGACTATTGTATAAACAAGTAATTGGACTCGAAATTCACATTTGTAAAGCAGAAGCTACACAACGTGAACTAAAAGTCCAGTCCCCATCCTCTTGCTGCAAATGTTGGTGGCATGCCGAACGTCGCCAAAACTTGAGATGTTCGCTGTTTATAGACAAAGTGACGAAAGGACCAAAGACTCGGAAGGCCCTTCATCTGGAATTCCTACTCCAGAATTATGCTTCCATGTAATTGACTTGACCTCCAAGCCCTTTAGAAGCTGTGCTCTTTAATGTTTTAGGAAACACATCCAGCATGCCAGTACAATACATCTTCGATCCAAGTGTTAGGTAGGCTCATTGTTTTTCGACTTCACTAATGACTGCCTTTCGACTGAAGCAAGCCAGAAACTCTATATTTCCTTCAGCTCCTTTTAGAGGTGATTCAATCCAACCCTTGCATTGAAACCCATGGTTTTGAACTCCATTTATGATCTTCTCAATTACCTGTAAAACAATATAGGAAATATATTGTGACAGCTATAACAGTAAGAACAAGGAATTTCTGTTATTAGCAAGATATGTGACAAGGAGCATTAACTTCTTTTTTCCTGTTATTTTCAAACACTAAAATTACTTGATGCGGGAAAAGGAAGGAACAATAGAATTAAGCATCTCCAGATTACCATCATGCGAGGTTACAGTGCAAATATCAACTTCGTCGTACTTCACAGAGTCAAGATTTCTAATACCTCCTTTGATGACAAAATGCTCTGACCCCATAAACAGTGACAAACCTACTAAAAAGATTGAGAACTGCTAACTCAAACCAAAATTGACTTCTCCAAGAGTTCAGCCATATGGCACATCCAGAGCACAAACAAGCAGACAGCAAAAACAATAGCAACATACCCGTGACACTATTCTGTTCCATAACCCCAAACAGCTAAATGTACAATCATATGCAATTCTGCAATTTTCTCTCTATATACAGAGCTCCTCTTTGCAGGTTACTTAGCTTTTCACTGGCTTTCCCATCCTACCCAAGTTGACAGAACTCACCGTTCTCTTTATCCAAATCTCAGTTCTCACTTTCTTTCACGCTTTGTCAGTTGGCATCAATCAGAGTTAGAGAAAACTTAAAAGGTCTGGAGACCTACTTACCATCCTCCAGCAATCTATGCATCCACAAAAGATTTATGGGAGTCAAGGAGGAAAAGAAGAGAATTATCAAGATACTGGATTTACTTTAAGTTGCAATATACTTTAATTTATTTTACCTTACTATGACCTCACCAAAAGTAGTTCTCTCATATAAAAAAAACAAAAATAACTATAGCCCTGAACAAAATCGAGTAAAGCAGTCCAACAGACTACTTCCCTAATTGACCTACTTATTCAGCCTTGTGAGTGGTATCCACTTAGTTTCTGGTTGAGCAGTCAAGTAGGGAGAAAGATTAATAAACAAGGGGCTACTGAATCCTAGCCATATAATTGGGAACTGTTATGCATTTTGTCCATAAGCTGCCAAGCTGAGTTCAACAAAATGCAAAAGGTGTCAATTTTTAGGATGCTGGACTGGTGCTAAGCATATCTACTGCTTTCCCCAAGTGTAACTCAAGGTTTAATATTCTTGTGATAACCGAAAGAAAATACATAGAATAAGTACAAAAACTTCACAGGAAATGGTTATAACATCAAATTGCTATGTAATAAATATAGAGAAAAGGGCATACTATAACAAGTGTTTGTTTAAGAATGTATCAAGTTAAGACAAGACATTAGTAGCATAAATCAACAAGAAAATGAGAGATCTTAACATATTTAACATTCAATTAACAAAATAAGAAATGCACTCTTAGAATTTTCAAAAGGTATGTAGCTACTCGTCTAAATTGTGGTCGATAAAGAGCTCCATTATTAAAGCACAAATTCAAATGTCATTTCTTGCTAAAAGAAATTTCTAATCTCCCAATGATCGAATGTATCTCTTGACTTTTCATATTTATTGACTGCTTATAAAAGATGGAAATAAAATCAGTTGCTTTATAGCCCATCATCCCTCAAAGTAGCCAAGATACTAGTATCATTAGCATTAAAACATGAGTTTAATAATCAGATTTTATGTCAGTCATAAAGCATCAAAAGCCAGCAAACGAAAAAGTTGGGCAAATACATACCTCTTGATGGACTAAGGGATCTCTTACAATTCCACCTCCTCCAACCTAACATGCATAAAGAAGTCTACATCAAAATACATAATCTTCTTGCAAATTCAACCACAAAGCTAACTATCAAGAACAAAATAAAGGCCAACGCCTCTTGAGTGCACTACCAATGCAAGACTTCAGATACGCGCAAATGATTGAGCTATCAGTTGAAAATTTATGACTATTAATCTAATTGAATCCAATCAGGCTTGAAAGGGATATTGCCAAAGCCGATAGTTATACCCTACATATCCACATGTAGAATAACTAGCATGCAAAAGCAATCACAAATTTAACCTACAGATCATCCTGAAGAGCATAATAAGCCAAGGCATCTTGAAAGCAATATAATACAAGACTGGATAAAACACAAATGATTGATGTAACGACTCGACCGGTCGTTTTGAACATTTGCACTTCGTTCGGTGGTTTGAGGTCTTGAGTAACTTCATATGGTGTATTATGACTTGCGTGTATCATCAGTTTTGATTTTCGAGTGGTTCGGGATCGATTTGGAAGAATGATTCTCATTTTAGAAGGATTAAGTTGGAAGAGTAAACCAAGTTTGACTTTTTGCATATTTAATCTCGGGTCGGAGTTTTGATGGTTCTGTTAGGTCGGGATAGCGATTTTGGACTTAGACATATGTCCGGAATTGGATTCGGAGGTTCCTAGGTTGATTTGGAACTTTTTGGCGAAAGTCGGCAATTTGAAGGTTTAGAATTTTTCTAAGTTTGACCATGGTTTGACTTTGTGGCTTTCAGGTTTGGATTTTGGTTTCGGGACTCGAAATAGTCCGATTCGTGATTTCGGATGTTATCTTGGTGTTTTGATCGCGCGAGCGAGTTTGTATGTTGTTTATGTACTTGTGTGGATGTTTGGTGCAGAGCCCCGGGGCTCGGGTGAGTTTCAAACGTGTTTCGGGGTGTTTAGTTAATTGCCTCAGGTTGCTGGTGTTGCAGACCTAACATTTGCGGAGGTCTGCTCGCATTTGTGATCCCACATTTGCGGAGGTTTGATCACTTTTGCGAAGCGGGCTGGATGCTAGAGAATTCGCATTTACAAACTCATATTTATCGCATTTGTGATCCGGTGGTCTTGCGAAGGGGTCAGGGTTCGTAATTGCGAATATTTTGTCGCTTGCAAGGGTCGCTTTCGCGATCCTTATTCCGAATTTGCGGTGATTAAAAAAGCGAGCGATTCCTCGCTTTAAGCGAGAAGCAAAGTGGAGCGCACAATTCATCGCTTCTGCCATTAAAAGCGACTTTGGTACGAAAAAGCGACCACTTCTCCGTAAAAAGCGAGAAGCGGTGAAGCGAGAAGAAGTGAGAGAAGTGTACGCTTCTTTGGTTAAAATACTCAAAGCCTTATTTTATTAAAAACTTGGTATTCTAAACAGTCTGGACTTCTTCGAGACTTCAACAGCAACAAGAAACTAGGGTTCTTCAAACAACAGCAGTGATTTCTTCCTCTCTTCTTCATTAACTTCAAACAACAGTTTCTCTTCTTCAAACTAGAGTTGTTCTCCTCCTTTTTCAACAGTACAACAGCAACTTTCAACAGGTATGTTCTGCACTTTTGATTTTCATTCTTCTTCTTCTTCTTCTTTTTCTTAACGTCCAAAAAGCGCCGAAATGCTGGCGAATTTTTTTCAAAAAAATTCTGCCCAATTTTTCCAGTTTCTGCACAAAATTTCTGCCCAATTTCTGCCCAACTTTGTCCCTAGTTGATGAAGAAGAAGAAGTTGAAGAAGATGACGAGCAATATAATAATGATAGTGGAATACAAGAATTTGACAATCTTGTAGAAGAATAGGATGCTCATTTTGTGTTTTAATTGATGCTATTCTTTAGTTTTTTAATTGAAGTATTAAACATTTACTTACAACTACATATTGTCTATGCACTATTTTTTCTAAAAAAAATTTATAATTCTGCTTCACTTAAAAAAAGCGAGCGCTTCGCTTCTCGCTTCTCGTGAAATGGGGATTGTCGCTTTTCCTTGCTTTATGCTCTTCACAACACTGCACATTTGCGAGGGTCACATTTGCGAACCTTAGGTCGCAAATGCTACATCTACACCTTGTTTATAGTTGGATATTTCGGGACTTAGCTTCATTTTATCACATTTTGAGCCCTAGATCGGTGGGAGGTGATTTTGAGGAGAGATTTTTGCACATAATCAATGAGTAAGTGATTTTAACTCAATTTTAATTATATAATTTGATAATTCGTGAGTTATAATATCCAAATCATGAGATTTGAAGAGAAATTTTGGGGATTTTTGTCTATATATTGAAAAATAAAAATTTGAGATTTGAGAATCGAATTGGACTCGGATTTAAAAATCAAATACATATTCAAGCTCGTGGGACTATGGGTAGTCAAGATCTACCCTTTGACTCGGGTTTTGACCGAGTGGTCCCGAGATTATCTTTTGGGGAATTGCGCAAAGATCTTAACTTTATTAATTGAAATTGGTTTCTCTTGCATTGTTAGATGTTATTAAGTCGATTTTGATTAGATTTGAGCCGAGTGGAGGCGATTTTAGAGGAAAAGCATTTTTAGAGTATTAATTGAGGGCTTTTGAGGTAAGTATCTTGCGTGACCTTGTGGGGGGAACTATATCGTAGCATTTGATCTAATTGCATTATTTGTACTGAACGACATGTACATAAGGTGATGATTTGGTACACGGATGTATATGCACTGGTTTTGACCGGATATGACCCGAGATTGCTCTTATTGCCTTGTTTTGATTGTGAGATACTCTATACTACATGTTTCCTGTTGCGGATGATTACTTGAGTTCATATTCCTTGTTAGAGATCATGTTTTAGGATTTTATTTCCTTAATTGGCCAAGTTGGGTGTTTGTGAAATTGTTGCTATTTGGGTTAGCTGAATTCATGTTATATGTTGAACACCCATCCGCTTCCCCTTATTTATTGTTTGTGTGCACTGCGTTGGCAGATTTGTGATTTGATATCTTGATGACAATGTTGGTATGTTGTGTTGTTGTGATTTGGCACACGTGGACTTGTTGAGCGTATTGTCGGGGTGTTTGCACGAGTTTCTGTCATGCTATTGTTATTATTGATATTGCACATGCGGTGAGACAAGGTGGGCTATAGATATATGTTGGGTTTGCGCATGTGGTGAGACAAGGTGGGATAACTGTTGATGCGCGTGTGGCGAGACAAGGTGGGCTTTATTGTGCACACAGCAAGACAAGGGGCGCTATATGGGGATGATGTTTGATGGCCTGGGGTGTATTATTGATGATATTTGTGTGGTGGTTTGACTTCTTTGTCTGTGTCATGCATATTACGTGTTTGTTGTGTTATTTTCCTGTAATAGTATGCTTGCACATGCATATACTGTAACATGTAATTTAAACTAGTCCAGTAGTATGAAACTTGATGTTCATTGACCATGTACATGTATTCTTGTTTATCTTCTACCTCTGCGGTTTGGGATATTGAGCATGTGACCACGTAGGGCGGATTGTGATATTGAGTCTGTGACCACGCCGAGCCGATTGTGATATTGGCACGTGATTTGTCCGTGCGGTTGTGATTCATAATGTGGGCACGAGGTGCCATGTGTATATGATTCGTGATTTGTAACTTGAGATTTGTGATAATTGAGGTGTGGTACCTTGGAGTGACTCTTGTTGTAAATACTGTGTCAGAGCAGTTTGATGGTTAGAACTGCCATTGCTTTCACTTGTGTTTTATTTGTGCTTTGAATATTTTGTTGTTTTATCACATGATTACTCTTTGTTGCCATTTATTTGTTTTGCTTTCCATTGTTAGCTTTACATTGATATATTGTACATGTTACTTGGTTAGTGAGTGTCTTGACTTGAACTTCGTCACTACTTCACGGAGGTTAGTCTTGATACTTATTGGGTACCGACAGTGGTGTATTCATACTACACTTTTGCACATTTTTTTGCAGATCCAGGTATTGGAGCTAGCAGATTCAGGCAGTGAGAGCTTCTTGATCGTGAGGATTCAAGGTAGAGTTGCTTGATCGTCGCAGTCCCTTGGAGTCCTTTGCTTACATTATTAATGTCCATTCTCTTATCCGATCAGTATGTCCCTCGGAGTCCTTTGCTTACATTATTGATGTGCATTCTCTTATCCGAACATTATTGTATTTCGAGTTTTCTATGTATTCAATAGAGTTTGTGACTCTGTACTACCTATTCTTGGGGGATTTGTTGTGATTATTGCAGCGTAGGTTTGTATCACCTTTATTTCTATATTTATACAAAATCATGTTTTCATTATGTCATGTTTAATTGGTTTGACTGTTGTAAGTGATCGGCTTACCTAGTTTTAGAGACTAGGTGCCATCACGATCCTTAAGGTGAAATTTTGGGGTCGTGACAATTGAGCTTCAGTTGATCTGATTGAGCCAACACTTGGACTGAAAAGGCTATTGATAAGCTGATACTTATACCTTATATTTTATATGCGCAGAACCCTTCATGCCCAAACACAAACGGGAACACCACCTCAAGAAGCTCATTTAACTGCATTTGCTTGGAGTGAGTAAGCTCAATTTCAGACAACTGAAAATTTTCAATTATGATCGACTTTCAGCGAAATTGGTCCACTTATTAAGTCTAACAAAGCCGAGGGTCTATCGGACACAACCTCTCTACATTCACAAGGTACGGGTAAGGTAGGTGTATACACTACCCTCCCCATACCCCACCTTGTGGGATTACAGTAGGTTTGTTGTTGTTGTAAGAAAGTACTCTACCAGTCTGTCACTCAAAATCGCCTATTTTAGTATATTTGTTTGCAGGCTTATATAAGTAAATAAAAAGTGTCTCCATACTAACAATTTAAGCTTTTAGATGAGGTTGTCGCACAATTTGAAATGGTACAAAAAGCAGGCATAGATTCTGTGTTAAAGTCTCACGGGTACCATCAACCAAAATTATTTCCACATGCTTGTTCCCGGGAAAAAAAATCAGACCCACACATAAGTGATGTTTTGTAGACCTAATATAAATAAATAGAAGTGTCACTTCTCTGATAGCTTCCTTTTTATAAAGTAAAAAAAACAGTATAATCACTTTTCTGAATGGCCTAAGCTTTTAGATAAAATAGTCACACAATTCAACAATGTTAAAAGATTAGCCCATCTCAACTTTCTTCGCCATAGACATGGCATCCATATACTGTAAAAAATGAAAAAGATTCACTTCTGAGGTACATCAGAGATGTATACAAACAATCCTTAAGACTTGATCAAATTGAATCTCTAAGAAATCCAAATAAGAGCTTTGAGTTATTGAATATTGGTAAAAAGTGACACTTTTATTTATGTATATTGGGTCTGCAATGGGTCACTTCTCACGGCATACTAACGCTTTACAAATGCAGGCAGGAATGCAGGCATGAACTATAAAGAATGCTTACTTGGGATCTCCGAGCCTCAAATTGAGGTTTAATCAGAGTAACTAAAGTAGCTTCTTCCTTCATCAAATTGACAACTGCAGGCATAACCTGGATTGGGGGAATGAACATGTGAGTATTACTAGGTATTGACAAAGACCATCTACCATCTACAGATGTGGAACAGCCTAATTTTATATGCTAAACTGTTAACTTAGGAAGCTACATTAAAGAAATTACATTGGAAGCATTTTCGGATGAGAAAGCTTACCAGAAGTATCGAAATAAAGGAGAGGTCCAAAGTTACTAAATCAACCTTTTGCGGGAGTTCAGAAAGATATCTCAAGTTTGTACGCTCAATTACACTTACACGCTCATCTCGCCGAATTTTATCTGCCACCTGTAAAAAAATCAGCAATTCTTTACAAATTTAAACAGCCAAATAGTCAGCGAATGTGAAATCGATCCAGGACCGCTTGGAAACTAAATAAACTCAAAGAAGTGAAAGATGTTTTCGAGCAGCCAAAACAAAGACAATCTCATAATTCAGGATTTAGTGAACTGTTGAACTTATATTCAGAGCATTCTGAAAGATTTTTAAATGATTGTACATTCTACTGGTTTCAAATTTAAAGCTATAGGATTTTAGTGTGTAGAGATTTTCTTTATGGGCAGTCATTGCCACTAGTATACTTTCCAGAAAGAGAAAAGAAAGCTGTTTCATTGCTACCTTATTCCACCTGCTTAGCTTTTTTTATGCTAGAAGTAGTTTCAGGTTACCATTTCCAGCTACAGAGCTCAGCTTTGTGTAGAAAGATACTTCCAATTACAATGTACATTTTTGCAATTTGATTTTATAATAAGAGGTTACATGGGTTTTCATGTTTTTCCCCTCCTTTTCCAACTTGCACAGTGCACTTAAATTTGGCAATGCATTGGACACAATGTTCTTTTCTTCTTCTATCTTTTGACAAATAAAACACTGCTTGCTAAAGCTGCTCCAACAAGCTTTGGCACTGTATTATATTCAGCATCTTATCCATTTTGTCGCTAAGACATCTCAAATTTGATGACCCAGTAACTTAACTTAGCGTTCTTGATTAGAGTATATACCAGTAAAAGAAAATTTAAAATAATAGAAGCTCTATGAGCATTAGCTTTTAATTCTGATGATGTTACCTGTCCATATCCTACATCAACTCCATAGACAAATGAAGCACCATACTGAAGTAAACAATCAGTAAATCCTCCAGTAGACAAGCCTGAATCAAGAGCTACTTTCCCTGCAACATCAATCCCCAGGTTTTCAATAGCAGCCTCCAATTTGTGTCCTCCTCTGAGTAAACATCAACAAGCAAGTCAATTAGCTGGAGGGATCTCAGGAAAGTACGATGTCAAAAATAAAATATAGGCTCAGAGGAGGAATATTCACCTGCAGACATATTTGGGTACTTCAGCGATGATCTCCACGACAGCTTTATCAGAGATTTGACTCCCTGCTTTATTAACAACTTTTCCGTCCACAAGCACTTTGCCTAAGCTAGAAGATTGTCAGGAGTTACGGAGATGGAGGCAAAGAGACAAAAGCAAATCAACCTCTAGTTAGGATATATCAACTTGACAACAAAGTGGAAGCAAAGAAGTTACAATAAGTTGTCAACCCGACAAGAAGAGAAGGAATTTGAAAACACCATAAGATGATTTGGATGAAGTTTATGATTGGAGATAAACTAGCCTGAATAGGAGTTTTACATTGTCAGGTTGAGATACCTCATAAGACAGAAAATTGAGAGAGACTATCACTAAAGAGTGTCTGAAAAGAAATAGAGACATTTCCTTCAGGAAGACCAATTAACATACACGTACAACTATTGACATCTGAAATACTATAATTTAGCATTGATCAGAAATCTGTTATAGAATTACATTTCCTGAAAAATTGTGTCTAGAACGTTCAGTGTCTACTCTACTAGTGTGCTTTTTGATAGCTACACTATTGTTATATAGACTTACTCAAACAATGGTATTCTACCTTGTAACTGTACCATAAAGAATAAATTTCTAACCCTAAATAGCTCAAACCAAATTATAAGAACAGAGACAGGAGATCTTTACTCTGCAATGAGCTGTGCGAAAATCAGGTTGACTACAAGAGCTCAAGGTCACTGAGTAATCCAGAAGTTCTATTATAATATCAAAAAGAAGTGTCAAATAGGCTTGATGACTAACAACTACCTTGTAGAATCCATGACTGTATAAATGTCCGGCTGTATTGCTGAAATCTCTCAACACACAGTTCATCCAGTCTCCTTTTCCTAATGAAACCAGACAAACACTTAGCCAAATATGATGGTAGGAAAAAGACTGAAAGTTATCAACAAAATAACATACACGGAGAGCTTAGACCTTTGTTTGAGGAAATAGCTAAAAGAGTACCGGTCCTGAGCAGAAGGACAAACATTTTTCAGAGCCCAAAAAGAAGAAAAAAACTCTGTTGATGATGCCATCACCTAGCAGTTATTAGAATCAAGAGTCATGTATGTGGGTAGAGCATATTTAGTTAACATCTAATGTTTCAAATTTAATAGTACTGCCTTTAATATTGCAGTTGGTTCGTAGCATGTTATAGAATTCATTAGTCTGTTACCTCAGTAAGAACTATTGCATTTTGCTTATATTTCGTGCTCATCTATAAGGAATAGAAGAATGACCTTTTGACAAAAACATGTACTTTGGACTCAACAATTCAGTGATGTGCTATTTTTAGGATAATACCAAAAATATGCAAAATCTCATATGTGAAGTGAAACCTGAGTAATATTACAAAAAAAATACTAAAAGCTCAAAATCGATGGACGCCATTAGGTGAAACACCAACACAGTTGTTAATTGCATCTTTGACCAAAATGTGCGTTCTTCTAAACATAAATAGCGCGCAACTTAGTGCTCTATCTATATGGTTAGAGTTATATGGATACAAGAATCCTCCTCGATCACCCATGCTTAAATACGTGTTTGTGCACATATTTACTATGCAAATCTCATTTGTCAAATGCGAGTTAAGTACACAGTACTCTATCTATCACGAGACTGCATTATACACACGAACACGTCAAATCAAATTTAAAAATGTGCAATAAGAAAATACATTCTATAAAGGCGACTAAAACACAATAATGCTTTGTAAAACGCTACGAATTTCTACAATTGAATAATTCTCTTCCAAACTTGTTAGGGAATCTGCACGCAAAATTGGCAAAAACACAAAATGCGTCTGGCAGGGTTTAATAAAACATATTATCTCATGCCATTAATCTTTAAGGCCACCGTACAGACATCAGTAATGTTTAGTTGGTATACAAGGACATGTTTTTTGCTTGTTTTTCATACTTTTTTTTAAAGCTGCCAACTCTTGGAATAATGTTCAAAAGAAAGCACATTTTGGTCAAATATTCAAGAAGAATAAATTGATACGAAACCAGAAAGAAGAGAGAAATATTACTTTTTCTTTGGTTGACCCTTCTCCGTGGTCAGTGAAGCAAAGGTTCTTACAGAAGGATGATTGCGGGTTTTGAACTCGACCCATCTCGCTGATCAATAAAAATACAGAATTTTATCATCAAAATCTTATGTCGTATAAACCCACTAAGAAAAAGCAAAAATATAAGGTCGATACAAAAAAAACGGATATGAATATAAGCCCCACGTAGCAGCTGTACTTGAAGAGTCGAAAATTGCAATATTTTGGAAACCAATTTCAACAGAGACTTGGGTTGTAACGCAAAACAAGTGAAGAAATGAGTTCAATCTTAAAAGTACCAGAAAGCTTTGGAGTTCTGTATGATAATTTGCAGGAGAAAAAGAAGCTATTGCTGGAGCTGCAAGCACAGTAACAGCGTGATATAATGATGGGTAGCTTCAGTATTTGAAGCGCCATTTTCTCTGACCCCTGCAAATAAGAGGAGAGGAGTTTCGGAGACGGAGATTTTGCAAGGACTGGCTTTTTGGGTTTAGTGGCCCTCTGGATAGCAGTTCAATACCCATTTGCACAAATAGGATCATTTGGTGCCACCCCTAAAATTTTAAAAAATAATATTTGGTCAAAATTTTGATACATGCTCGTTAGGGTTGGGGGGTTTGTGTGTGTGAGTGTTAATGGTTCGGTTTGAATAAGTTTTTCCTAAAGAAAAAATAAATCAAGTAAGTCGATTTTTTAAATATTTGAACTAAACCAAATCAATTAAGTCGGTTTTTTCTCGATTCGATTTATGTCGGGTTTTGTCGGTTTTTCGGTTTTTTCGGTTATTTATCATTTTTTCTTAAATATAAGACATACACTAACAAACACGTATTCCGGAAACCACATTTCAACGTTACGCTATCAAATCAATTGTCTTTTGAGAAATCTATTATTTACCAAGATATATTGATGGTAATTGAATCAAATAGTGATGAATAATTTAAGGACTCAATTAAAAATATATTATTTTTAATACGAAATGAATTCTTACTCTTAACAAAAGAAAACTACCAATCAAACTAGAATGTAAAGGTAAAGAACTATACAAAAGTGCAAACTATTAACAT